>OVAY01002729.1:0-15494 GCA_900406395.1 Kernera saxatilis | reverse complement strand
GTTGGTCTTTTAAAGTGTAATATGAACTCATCTTGGGTGAACGCATCTTCTCTTTTCGGTGGTGGTTGGATTGTACGGAACCACCTTGGTGAGGTGAAATTTCATGGCAGAGATGCGTTCACACCTACGAATGGGCGAGTGAGTGCGGAGCTACGTTGAACTGGTAGGAGATAATGCCTCGGCGTTGGTTGCAATCTCTCATTTTCGTGAATGGCCAAGATACCGGAATTTTTTGGCTCGGATTCACCGTGTGATACTAGACTTTGAAGTTTGTGAAGTGCATCCGGTGGCACTCTCGGCTAATAAAATTGCTAGAGCTTTAGCGAGTAGTGTGACTAGAGATGGTAGGTTTCATTCCTATTTGTCGCTTGGAGGGCCGGCGTGGCTTCATAATCAAGTGCGGAATGAAGCTTTGGCGTGAGATGTTGTTTCTCTCTTTTCCTCTTTGGTCCCCTGTTTTTCTTTTTATCTGTGTCGTTGTGTTGTTTTTTGACTCTGTTTTCTTTTTTGTTTAATTGAAGTTGATTAAAAAAAAAAAAAAATTAAAACTGATTCGGAAAGATATTCGATAGATTTTTGCAGGAAGGAATTATATTTTTTTATTTTTTTGGGTATCAGAGGAATTGTATCTTTGTTAAAGAAACTATTAAAAGTATTTCCTATAGCTAAACATGGGTTTCCTCTAATTTTTAACATACAAATTAAATAAATTATAAACTAAAATTTTCACACTGAAGAAAGTTTATGTCCAAGTATAACATAATAGTGTTTTGATGCCAGAGAAAGATACTTTTATAAGCAGGAAAATATTGTGGAATTTTTATTAATAAAGGGGAAATCAAAAAATCAGATGAAAACTGAAAAGTGAAAAGTTAGATAATCTTCGTTAACAATATCTCAATGGTTTATCAAACAATTAAAAAATAAAAAATAATAAAAATATTAGAGAAAGAGAAACAGTTTTAAAATTAAATATTTTTGTAATTTTTTGAAAAATTTATTTAATACATATTTTAATATGATTGATTTAAATATTTTAAATAATTTAAAATTTAAATAAATAATTTAATATTATTAAAATAATATATTTAAGACTCATGTCCAAATATTCATTTTTTCTTTTCGCCGATGAAGATACTTTTAGGGGTCGCTCCATGATATTGTGGGGCCCATTATGGTACTTGTTTTTAAAATTATTTTAGGTTTCCGAAGCAAAGTTTGACTCTACTTTCGGCGCGACTGTTTCTAAATTCCTATTTTGCCCTTTGATCAATGACGTCATGGTAACGAAAAACAACCAAACGTTTTGTTGATTGGACAATGAAGCAACATATCAGAATCAGTACAGGTCCAGTGTCCCCTTAACAGTCCCGACCCAATCTCATTACTTTTCCAATTACACAGAGATAACAACGATAATTCAGTCCTTTTAATTAAACATTTCATACAATAATAGAAACCATATTTTCAGAATTGTTTTTTTTCTTCGAATCCTGTAAAATGATCACTTTTTTGGTTTTTGTTAATATTTACCCAATTTCAAAAATCATATTTCTGCAAGTGTAAGTAAACTAAAATAAGGAAATAAACCGAAATAAGAGGAAATTCCCAAATACGAACAAAACTAAAAAATCCTAATTAATGGAGTATGTGAGTAAAGAAACAGTTAAATGTACTTAATGTACTTGAGAGAGTGAATTAATTTAGTATTAGTAATCAGGCATTGAGTGGCTAATCTTGCCTTCTTCTTCCTCCATTTTCTTCTCCGTGATCTTCAACCAAACACAGACGCCTGTGAAGCTAATCACTAAGCTCGCGATTCCACTCCCAAGCCCAATCCCAACGATCGCCATTACTGATAATCCTCTGCTCTTCATCTCCTCCAACGGATATCCAAACAATTTCTTATTCCTTGCGAACGAGCTCGAGTTGAATCTCGGGAAGTTTCCGTTTCGCATCGCCAGATTCGCCGGAATCTGACCGGACAATTTGTTGTTCGAGACATCGAACGCCGTTAATCTCGCGAGAAGCCCCAATTGTTGCGGGATTTGGCCGGAGAGTTGGTTATCGTGGAGATCGATGACGTTTAGGTAAGCACATAGAGCAAGCTGAGGTGAGATTTGACCGGAGAGACGATTAGCGGAGAGATTAAGAACAGCTAGGTTGACGAGAAACTGTAATCCGGTTGGAATCTCGCCGGAGATCTGGTTGGAAGATAGATCTAGGGATTGGAGGTTTGTGCAATTAGAGAGAAAAGGCGAAATCGAGCCACGGAGAGAGAGGTTGGTTAAGGAGAGTTTGTAGATTCTGCCATTGTTGCAAGTAACACCGGGAAGCTCAGAAGTGAAGCCGGAGCAAGGTTTTGAGAAGAAGGATTTAGTCCAGTTTCGGAGATTGTTCGCCGGATCTTCTAAGTTCTGACGGAGATTCGTCAAGCACGCCTCGTCGTTCGGGTCACCGAAGGCCAGACGCCGTGCTGTTTCGAAACTCATAAGGAGGAAGAGCAAACGGTAGCTTAACCGGTGATTCGCCGGCATTGGGGAGACTTTTCAAAAGATTGAAGAAAACGAAGCTTTCACGTGAGTGTTATAAACAGTAAAATAGTCGTATATATTAAGGAAGAAAAAGAATGTGTTGTTGAAAGAGAATTTTTTGCTTGTGGAGGAGTGATCGTCTTTCGGCCGGGTATTAATGCGCACGTTAGTAGAGTCTTGGTCTGTGCGCACTATAGAGATTTGATAGATAAGTATTTGCCCATCTAGGGATTAAAAATGAATTTGTATACACATGTAGTCACTTTCATAAATTTGCGTTTTTCATCGTTTTCAGCCTTAAAAAACGTTATAGGGATAGACCAAGGTTTCATGCTTAGTCATGTCACACCGCATTCCCAATTTAATTTTGTTGCTCGACTATATTGTGACGTAGGGTATTGAATTCGGTATTATTTTAATCCGAGCGTCGAAATATTATTCGACGATTTCACGATATATTTATTCATTTTGTCTTATATTCTCTTGGTTCCTATTCGAACGAGGATTGATATCCCAAATACTGTATCTAAGATAACGTCAACAAGTTGAAATAGTTTTTTTTTTCTTCTTGGGGTCAGGATTGTAATAGTAGAAATTTAATTTTAAATGTGATGATAGCCACCAGTTAATTCATCCATAGTGCATAGTTCAAATAAATACGAACACATTTTTCTAAGCACTATTGAAAAAGACTAACAACAAATTATTCCGATAACAAGCCAAACCCTTGTCTTGTCTCACATTACAAAAACTTGTGTGGTTCAGTGAATTTTCCACATCTTCAAAATCTAGACGGGCGGAGAGAGATTGGACTTGGTCAATTGCTCGTAGTGGATTCATACTATATCATTTGAAAATTATATTGATAGCTACAAATATACAGTGATTTTAGTATTAAGACAAGCCAGAGAGACTTTTGATCCAATGTTCAAGCAACAGTGGCTTTGCAACAGACATTGATGACATCATCTAGAGATGGATGATCTCCAGTACCTTCGTCTTTTCGACCATACAACAGTTTCTTGCCTCTGAATACAAACGTACCTCCCTGAGACGAAGATAGAAAAAGGATCATTTACAAAAGAAAACAAAAAAGTCGACGATTATCTGTAAAAATCTTGTCTTGACCAAAAAAAAAAAACCTGTTGCAACACACTGCTTCTGTCTTCAGGAGTGGCTTCTATGGTGTAATTCTTTGTAGCTTCTCTTAACTCGTTAAATCTTGAGAAGACCTTAGCCTGTAATAATCACAGTTTCTAAGATGTTCCAAGGTGAAATTAGTATATACAATCAAACAATTAAATTGTTGAGGCGGTTCATACACTGGCTGGGTTGAAGAAAGTGCGGCCTAAACCGTAGTATAAACCAAGAACATCATATGCCTGCATATTTAAGAAAAGCCCTCTTATAACTTCAGTCACCATTTCAACATAAAAGATTTCTCGAAAACAAGGTATGTTTGTTTCGCTTTACCTTGCGTTCAGGATCCGCGTAAAGACATTCCATGGGGAAAGGTAACTAAAGCAATGCAAAAAAAGTAAACAACACTATTAGAGTCAGTATCTCGGTTTAACAATAAGGTGTTGGAATGAGGCATAGAGTTGAAATTGTTGTCGAGTCTTTCCAAATACGCAGTTTCCTTAAAGTTTATCGGCCTGTCACCTTTCTAGTTTTTGATCTTTCACTACCGGAAAAGCTCCCATTATACAACGACTTCTCTCAGGAGTTGGGACTTGCGTTTTGGTTTATGCAATGCTTTTGGTGATTCTACTACAATGCTATGAGCCTCCATGAGAATGCTTGAGTGCAGGATGAGATCAAGCTACATTTTCCCTATCTCTCTCAATCTTCCATTTTTGAAAGATAAAAGTGGGGAGAGGGAGAGAGAGAGAAAGATATGGGGGAATACTTGGTTTGATCTCATCCTCGACACATGGCTAGAAAATAGGATACTCGTGGAGGCATATATCACCAGACCGGGAAAACACTAGAGCATAGCATAAATAAAAAGCAAGCTCCACTCTTGGAAACTTCAAGAAAAAGATTTGTCCCGAAAAGAGAAGCCTGTTGAATCCTAGGAACTCTTACTATCGCGAAGGCCTAGAAGCTCTCAGGGTGAATGGAGAAAAAAGTTTTAAGGAAACTAGGACAACCCAAGGGACACACCCACGAAAATGGAGAAGCAGAAACAAGAAAAGAGAATTATACCCGAGTTGCAAGTATACGAGCCTTATCAGGAGTTCCAACACCAACGGCCACCAATCTAACACCAGCCGCATCAAATCTTGGCTTCGCCTCTTTCAAAGCAGTAGCAAGTTCCCAACTTTTCATATGACAAAACAAAAAAAAACGAATTCATTGCAAGTGGTCTGACAAGAAAAGCGTCTTGAAACAATCCTTGATTTGATTTACCAGCAAACGCATCCAAAATGCCTCAAAAGCACAACAGCAGCAACTCCCTGTGTATATTTTAAAAAAAAAACACACAATTCAAAGCCAATATACGACCGAATTAAAGACTTCGTGTGGTAGGATAAGTAATTAAACAGAAGATACATCGTTCTGATCCCAGAGATCACTGAATTGGACGCGCTGGCCGGAAGCAGTAAAGATTGGGACATCGCCGAGGATCTCGCCGATATCTTCTCTGTAATCAGTAACGGTTTCACTGGCTCCGGAGGCAGCTCTCGCAATAACCACACTAGGACTAAAGATCGGGGAAACAGAAGCGTTATTGGATTTTAATCTGGTGAAAGGAGCAGAAGCAGTCCAAGATGCAAAATTGGAGGGTAATTGATACAAGGGTTTCGACCACATAGGAGGAATTGAGGAACAAATCAGCGGCAAGGAGCCTGGAGATCGTACAGAGAGTATCGCCATAGTTGAGACACAAACCTAATTCAGCTTTTGGCGATGGAACAAATTGGAGGAGAAGAGACGAATCAGAATTACTAGCCGAGCAAAATGATAACTCGTGGCGAAGAAAGGACCCAGAAACCATTCGACGTCGTTTAAAGCCCTTTTTTATAAAAAAAAACCAATTCATAGATTTGTCTCAACTCTCTCAACCTTTGGAGATGTTCACATCACCATAACATGATCATCACTTTGATTACATGACTCTAAACTTTCAAAAATTGAAATTGTATATATAACCAATTACAAAAGTTGATAAATTTAATAAAACTTCAGTCACTAAACTGACAAACAGGGAGATAATAAGTATCAAGCTGCCAATACTTTTGCTTCACACCTTCCCATACTTCATCCCCAAGACAATCCTTAACCGGCAAAGGAATCAATTGACTACTCAAACCCAAATTCTCAATCTCCAACGTCACCAAGTTGCAATACACAACATGAAAAAACGCATTACTCCCACAAAACCCATTGAAATACGAATAACCCCCTTCAGGCTTCAACAATCTCGGCAGGTTCTGATGAAACTCTCTCAAATCTTCGTAATACTCTCCATAAGTATCAAAAAAGATCCCATCGTAACCACAATCATCCAGCTTATCAAGAACATCTTGCCATCTTCCAAAAACAATCCTCACATTCTCTTTTTCACCCCATCCGGATTCAATCATACGCTTATATACTTCAGGATGAGCTTCAATGATTGTGTGCTTGACTGGATTATACTGTTGAATCGCTGTATCGACGAGTCCCATTCCGAATCCAATGTTTAGAATTGAACCACCATTGATGCAAATTGCTTTAGCGTGAGCTTCCATTAATGGTTTTTCCCAAGCCATCATCACGCCTTTGCTTTCGTTATCCAATAACTTGTCTTCGCTGAAACTAACTCGATCTTGTAGATATTCTTGATTAGAGTAGTCGTTTTTGGTTTCTTTTCTGGCGATTGTTCCTAAGATTAGCTCCGATTGGATTCCGGTTCTGAGAAGTAGATCGAAGGTTTCTTGGTGTCCAGCTTCCATGGCGAAATCTCCTGCTGAGAGATTCGACGGAGATAACGCGTTCCATGGAGCTCCGGATTCGAGCAAAGCAGATACGATATCGGCGTTTCCGATTTTAGCGGCGTGCATTAACGGCGTTAAACCGTCGCCGTCAAAGTATGAAACGTCGGCGCCGGAATTTACCAAAGTTTGAACCATTTTCATGTCGCCGGATTTGGCCGCCAAACATAACTGATCTGCTTCTTCCATGGCTTTCGATTGTGATTAGACTGAATCAAAAAAAGAAGTAAAACCCTAATTAGCAAATCGGTGAATCTCTATGATAGTTTAGCGTAAATGAACAATGGATTGTGATTACTAAGCATAAATGAGAAATTAATTATTGTAATCGACTTCTTCTCGGATCTAATTAACGAAAAACACACTTAGAATACAAACAAATTCGCAAAGACGGAGTTTTAATTATCAAGAGTGGTAGAAAAAAATTAGAAGGGCTCAGACACGCACAAATTATAAGCATCAAGAAAGATTACAAGAGTTGTTTTGGTCCCTCGAGTAAGTTTCAGTATCGAGAAATGCTTTGATGTCATCATCGCCTCTAGATTTTTTAAAATCCGAGAAAAAAAACAAAACAAAAGAGAAAAAAATTACGAGGAAATGGTAAAAAAAAATCAAGGAATGAGAAAGAAGAAACGAAATTAAAATTTCCGAAAGAATATGGGTGGTAGAGGTTTCTTTGCCTTTGTTGCAGAGTGAGTCGAGAAAGGAGACGAATATGAAAAGAGATGTGTCTATGGCTACTTATATATCTGTCGTTGGATTTAGAGTTAGGGTTTCGTTGGGCCTTTATATGGGCTTTTCATGTAATATAAATTGGTTTTTAAATGGGCCTATATCTATCGATCTTGTAAATTAAACATTTCCCTAATTTTGTCTTATTTAAGATTATTCAAATCTCTTACTGTCTAAACTCTCAAGTGACTAAACAAAATTTCTACCACAAAACTAATCCCAATCTTTTTTTCTTTCATTGTTGTTTAGGTGTAATGCTTTGTAAATGTTCCAAGCTCTACCAAAAGAACTTTCGTTTAACCATTTAATTAACAATATTAGGTAACTCCCTAAGACTATTTGGGCTATGATCCTATGATTGTTTCTTTGTGTCTTTTATGTTTCAGTTCACATTGTCAACATAGATATGTTTACAAATTTTGTTAAGTTTCGAGGTTTTTTCATGCACAATTAAACCACGTCGTTTAAGGAGTGACGACATACGGAGCACGTCAAAGTCCAGCATGATTCTCAAGTCCAGTTAAAGTCCGAGGCAAGAGACATGTGAAATTTACGGTTAGTTTATCACTTAAATGATAAGTCATCTACTAGAAATGTGCTCTTTTCTCATGGTAAGGTCATAAGTTGTTCACTTATTTTCCACGATATGCACAGCGAGTTCTCTTTTCTTAAAACAAATCTTCCATCGATATATAGCTTTTATGCAATTTATGAGATCTCACAGATAATTCACACTAATATAGATGTTAATACTATGTTCATGATGATATAACTGTTTGCCAATTTATAAAGTTTATGGAACTAACTTATGAGTTTACAAATAAACGAAAAAAAAAAACTGTTTTTAAGAACATCTTACGGAATCCAATTTTTATTGATTTCCCAAAAAAACAAAATAGCCACCAAAAAAAATGTTACTAGTAAAGATTTGGAAACAAAAGTAGACATTTGAGAAGAGAGCTCATATTCTATGGGTGTATAATGAGTCTATCATGCCCATATATGAGCAGATCAGAATTTTAATCTTATGTTTTATAATCACCGCTCTCTTCATCGAATCTTAGAAACTAAAACAATACCAATCTTTTTGTTAAAATCAAAAACCAAATAGTTCGGATCGCATAAGCGAGACGAAAGGCGAATCGTGAATGTATAAATAAAAGTAAAGGAAATTTTTAAAGGGAAGAAATAAACAGAGAAACAAAAAAAAAACAAATAAAGGAGGCTGCTTTTTTATTTCTGTCTAGATTAGAGTGCTAATGAACGTAGACGAGCTGTAGAGAGAAAGAGAGGCTAATATGGGTATTTATATACCCGACGGTAGTTCTAGTCTTCTAGGGTTTCGTTGGGTTTTATGGGCTTTTCATTATATGAACTGGTTGATGGGTCTGTCTTTATGGGCCTTAAAAGTTCATTGATGTGATCAAATATGTGAAAGACTCAAGCCTCGAGCTAACATGTATGTGATCAAATTTTTCATTCTTCATTTCACATCACATGTATGTCGTACCAGTAAATACGGTGTTTACTGTTTAGGCTAAAAAATGTCAATCAATTTGGAATAATGTGTAATATAATTTAGGTGAATTTTCAAAATATGTATTCGGAGAACGTTATATCGGACGTGTAATATTTTTATACGCAGGAGACTTATATATTAGTGGTCGAACCAGATTCCAAGTTTTTTCCACAATATATAGTATATAATATATACATGTAATAGTTAACCTACATCAATTCAAAAGCATCTTATCATGAACAAATAAAGTAACTTTAAATTGTTGAATTTTCTTGTTTACAAAAAACAATTCAAAGACCAATTACTGGATCTCATTAATTGATGAACCAAGTTCCTCCTTTTCTTATTTGTCATAAAAATACAAGTTTGTGTTAAAGCTTTGTAAGATTATCTGAAATCAAGTAATCCCTAGTTGTCTTGAAAAGAAGATTTCAAAGGTAGCTTTATATCCTTTTAACCCGAGTCTTTTTTCTTGTTTTTATCTACAAAGCACTAGAATAAAGAGAAACGATGATTGGCTGGATTGAGATGTTGTAAACAAAAATAGCCTAAAACATGTGCAAGACGAGTTTTTGCACAGGACCATACAAGTTCACATTTCAACCCCTATCAACATTAATTTTGGTTTCTATTTGAGTGAAATAACCTATAATTACCCTGCGTTTTTCTTAACCAACAAAACGATTTATTTTTGTTTAATAGTTGTAAGTGTTTATGGGTCGACGATCAGTCGTTAAGTTTTTCAAAATTTGATATATTTTGTGTGATTTCGCCTATTGATTCAAATACTTGGTTACGTAATGACTTATCCAAATATAAATTCACGAAATGTTTTTGGGGAAGAAAAGCAAAAGCATTTGAGAAGGAAAAGAAAAAGAAAGATTGATAGATTTCTTGTAGAAAGTTAAATTTTGCTTTTCTTTTCTGAACGAATTTTGGACATCTTGAACCCCTTTAAAACTTCCATTGATCAAAGTCTTGACTCATATTTTGATGCATTAAAATTGATAGTTGTTGTTATATAATCACAACCTCGTAAACTATTATTCGATTAAATCGATGCTAAGAATCGAACGTTTCGAAGTGAAGCTGTGAGGCCATGGTTTACTCTCTTTTTCTCCGCATATGCTTATAAAAAAATTCAAGTTCATCGAATAAGTAGAGGATTTAACTAAGGTCTAAGTGCGCTTGATGAAGACATGATCATGAGTAGTGGACCTTATGAAGTCATCAAACCATCACTATCTTTAATCTCCTAACTTGGTAAAAAATAATCCAGCTGTTAAACTTGTATACATTAAAGCGGGTGTAGAACTCTCTAGCTAGTAAAAATGAAACATTATACCAAACGCTTTAATAAATTGCAATACGATAGGGATGACGACGTTGTCTCAAACTAATTTTAAATTGTTATTTGATTTTTTAAATTAAATAAATTTTGATATTGTAATAAGAATTAGAAATCCTAATCCAATACATTCAACGTTAATTTATCATTTTTGTACGACCATTCAAAATTAATCGTAATATGTAAATTTAGAACGAATATCATGCGTAAGGACTACTTACTAGACTGACAAAAGACCACAAATTCGTTTACACGAATTACGGTTACTGATCAACGGATAGAATTACGTGTTTGAATTTGAACCAATTCCATAATATTATTTTATCATGCACATACATTATAATCTAACCAATTAATATATTATCAAAAAAACAAAATTAGACGATTAAAGCACACTCAATCAAATCATATCCGCTGCACGCGTCACATTAGCTTTTCCAAATTTATTTTTTTTAATTACTTATAGAATTTGTTGTAAGTAATATTAAGATTTAAGGGGGGTTACTTTGAAATTTATTTGCCGTTTTAGTAAATATATATATTGATAATAGTATTGTTTATCACCAAATTAGTGATAAGTAACTATTTTATCTTCCATATTATAATCCGTTTGAAAACATCAGAAGAGAAAGATTTGTAAATAACAACATATCTGATTTTGCTCATAAACTATAGCCTATATGCTTTACTAATAAATTATTAGAATCCATATGTTTTTCCCTTACTTCTCGAAACTTATTTACAAAAGATAAATAAAAAGACTCGTAGTACTTCCTATATATCGTTTGTCTAAAACGACGTAGTAGTGTGTTTTTCGTAACTTTAAATTACGTGATTTTGTAACATCGATGGACTCTGTTGGACCGTTACAACGGTGCTATTGACGCACGACCATGTGGCACACGTTGAGCTTTGTTGGATCTGTCGCAGCACCAAAGCTTGTCGCAAGTTCAACAGCTTCTCATGGAGAATATGGTGTTCCAATCGTAGACGATCATTTTCCATCATTGCACGTTGACAATGGTGCATAACGTACCGGAGCCGGTTTTCTAGTTTCTTGGTCTCGGTCTTTAGCTGGTTAAGTTGGCTTCTCACGTCGTCTAGGTGTTTTTGTTTCTTCATCCTCGACCGCCGAGCAGATTCCCGGTTTGATATTTTTCGTCTCTTTCGCCGGTCATCTATATCGGGGAAGATAGCTTTTGAACCGGTCTGGTTCAAGAGTTTATCTTCCAAACCGGGATTGGGATAGCTTTGGTTTTGATTTTGACACGAGTTTAAGTTTTCTAAACCGGGATTTAAATCCACGGGACATACCGGCGAATCAAAGATGGAGAATAGATCTGATGCGTCCCATGGAGTGAATCCAGCTTCCAAAGTCGGTGCATGATTGGCAAGAACCGGTGATATCGAAGACATCATCATGGTTCTCAAAACGTTAACCAAAAGGAAAATAGTATTTTCTCAAAATGAAGACGAAAGGAAGGGTAGAAGGGGAAAAGGGAAGAATTGCATTGTAGGAGGCCCATATTTATGGACGGACTTCTGGGCCATATGAGGGTATTTTCGTCTTTGAACGTTTTCAGCGTTGTTCCAGAAAATAAAATAATCTGGAGAGCTTTAGCTCATTATGCATTTACCTTCATTCCGAATATTCGGTTCCAAAATACTTGTTAAAGTTTTTCTGTTGGTTAAAATAAAAACTACCAGTTAAAGTATTCAATGTTTAACGATGCCAAAAATAAAATAAAAGCATTTAATGTGTACTTTTTAATTTACATTATAATATATATATTTCAACTAAACTGAGTATATTAACGAGGTACTGATGATAAAAAATAAAAAATAAAAATAACGAGGTACTTGGACGAATGAGAAAATGCTGGATAAATCAGAATAAAAGATTATCAAATCAAGATTAATTACTGAATTCCAACCTTTACCATTTGAATCCCTTTAAACTAGTGAATCCAGATTTACAAGTAAAACCTGGAAAGTAGCTGGAAGAATAAATCTTCCCCGGTATCAACATTTTCTATTTTTCATGGATTTAAAATGAATTTTAATTTTTCGAGTTGAAAAAGAACGAAAACGAGAAAAAAAAAAAAATAAATAAATAAAACAACGCAAGCTGTTGTGAAATGGGCCAAAACCCAGTTCAAATATCAGAGTATAAAATAGGCCCAAACTAAATGAATGCGTGTGGGTTGCGGATGATTAGTCTCGATTCTGATTTACAATATCCATTACAAAAATATCCAAAAAGTAAAAATAATTTCCAACCATTACAAAAAAAAAAATCGAATTAAAACAGTTTAAAAAAAGCTAATAAGCAAATGTCCTAGACTCCTAGTTATCAATAAAATCAACAGATGAAAGAAAAAAAAAAAGGCTAATAAGCAAATAATATGCCGTATGTGTGTATAGAATTAAATTATTCCAGGTTTGAAACGGATCTTGCGGAGCCCTTTTTCCCTCTATTATTGACCAGACTTTTTTTGTTTTTATGCAGAATATGTCATGCGCCAAGTGTTATTTTCATTACGATGGACCCTTTTTAATTATTATATCAACCATTTTTTTTTTAAAAAAGCGAACATGATTTTATATCTATGAAAATATCCAGATTAATATATAAATAGAGTCGAAAGCAGGATTTATATCCGTGTGGTGTTCATAAATAATGTATTGTAATTTTATATAGCAGATGGATCGAATTTGAAACGTGTTGGCGTTCTAAATTCATCCCCTTATTATCTGATCACAAAACTCTGGACTATCCGATGAAATATTACATCAAATTTATTACAAAATGTAAATATAGACATGGATGACCGACAAACAGAAAAGAGTCATGGATGAAAACGTCAAACACAACAAATAGTAGTATCTCCTTTGATTTTGTTTGCATTAGTTTGAATATAATGGTTCTATCACCACCGCATTTAAACATATAAACAAAAAACAAGGGATAGATTTGAACATATAAACATAAAGCCTATGCTTCACACGTATCTGTAAAATCATTACTTTTTTTTTTGACAATTAAAATCATTACTTAAATACAAAAAATAAAAGAAAAAAACAGAAAAAAAACAAAGACAATAGAATCCCCATTTTATCATAAGGAATCCCCGGGGGCCATGTTGGAAATACCAATTATCTCACTTAAACCAGAAATTGGATAAAAAAAGTAACTACGACACTCATTACTCATTAGTGTATACTGCAATTAACTTCACATGATAAACTGAGAATCATTGTGAATCTCTCAGTATACAGATACATCCGCCACCAACTTTCTTCAATATATGTATGCAAAATATTTAAGATATAGTTGACACCTTATTGATCAATTTCACCAGAACTGCCTGATTATCCAACCAAAAACACTCGCTAGTTATATTTTTTTTCTTGTCAACATTACATATACAGTATACAGATATATACAAAACTCAGTTTAAGCATATTATAAATATACATGTGCGTGTTTGGTATGGTAATGGTTTCATGACCTACACTTACTCAAGATTATATGGCTCACGTTTCTGCCGAACTTTTATCTCATCTCATGTTTTCTCTATAAATACGCCTCAAATATATAACTTAAATCTCATATATCTTCCTCCCCATCTTAAACGCCTCTCTCGATATATTTGATTTGATCTCCTTCATAATCAATACAAGAATTGTATAGTACTTAGCCATTTTAGGATATGACTAAGTTCACAACTTTCTTCTTCATCGTTGCTCTCCTCCTCTGCTCCACGCTAACATACGCAGCAGCCCGGCCCACTCCTACCTCCGTTTATCCGGGAGAAATCTCCGTCGAGGTCTCTCAACCTCACTTGTACACATATCATAAATGTATACATAGTAAATTGATAATTGTAATCGAGATTAACAATTTAGTCACGTGTATTTTTTTTTTTTTGTTTGTTATGCGCAGAAATTAGAACAAGGAGAGGAAAACTGCGAAGGTGTTGGAGAAGAAGAATGCTTCTTAATACGAAGAACTTTAGTTGCTCACACAGATTACATCTACACCCAAAGCCACAATCCCTAAATGATTAATTAGCTTATAATCGTTGGAGTGATTTGGTAAATGATATATTGTGTCGTTGTACTTATCGCTGTCAATTAATCTGAATATATGGGTATTGATTATTGGTATAAGTTAATCACTATAGTAGTATGTTTTTTTTCTTCAATCATAATAAGTCTTGATACTTGATTAGAGTATTATTGAAACCACACAAGCTAATTAATCTCATCTTCATTACTTTTTTTGTTGTTGTCTTAAATGAAAGCAGCTGACTTCTTGTGAAAATTAAATCCCTACTTTTGATGGCACCAGATTTTCATACCTCACACACGCATTAAAGATAATAAAAGCATACACCTATCAAATAACGACACACATCCATCTATATATCTAGACATACATACTGTGTGGATGTTAAAAAGATAACCACAAACTTATCAATAACTAGCTAGGTCAATGACATACACATGATTTAACAAATTCTTCAAAAACTGATTATAAATATATGCTTAATTGCAGAGACTGATTTTCAATTCATATGTTAAAGTCATTGAAGTTTAGATTTAATTAAGTGATATAAAATGATTAATACTTTTACTACATAGTTTAAAAAGAAAAAGATATTAGTTCTATAGTTTTGATCAGCATCAAGCCGGGAAAATCAAGAAATTTCGTTGGATTCCCTTTTGAGTATACATAACCAACGAAATAATGAAATATAGAAAAAAAGAAGAAAAAAAAAGAGAGAGGGTTGAGAGAAATTAGGAAAAGAGAGTTTTGGAAAGGGTCAAAATCAGGTCACGACTAATCATATATAAGAAAGGAGGAGGGGCTCTCTCCAGGTTGTGCCACGTCATCATTTTCGAGTGTTGTGGCGATGACACGTGTTCATTCATTAAATGGCCAATTATAAAACGAGTTTGAGATCCCTTCCCCTCCCCTCCTGTTTTCCTCGCCCTTACGTTTTTCCTGACGTTTTGGAGATTTTTCGGTTTTCCATTTTAGGAATTTCAAAAATATAATTATAAACAGAGCACATGTCAATAATTGAATATTACACATGTCAAGAGTCACTGACAGGTTACTGATATTTTTTTCTTATATTTATCTCTCTTAGATAATTTTTAGTTTTGTTGTTATTTTTTTTAATGTTTTGATTTATACTGATTTCTAGATGTATCGGAGATAGGAGTTATGATTTATATTTATCGTCATCTCGCCATGGTATGTTCGTTTTGATCCAAATTTTTTTTTTTTGTCTGGAATCGATTATGTTGATGAAAATGATTTCTGGTCAATGATTGGAGCTATGATTTGGTCTTTGCCTTTGACTTTTTTT
>OVAY01002728.1:0-15495 GCA_900406395.1 Kernera saxatilis | reverse complement strand
ACTAGAGTGATTATCAAAACACGTTAGATCGGCCAATTCAAATTAAAAAAAGTGTTAGTCGGCAAACTCACCCTAAATTTAAATGGTGCAATTTTTTTCTAACCATGATATAAACGAACATTAACTCATGTCCTGATTTTCTTTTAAAAAATAAAATAAACGCCATCCTGGTTTTGAGAATAATTGTTTAACACGAATAGAGATATACGATTGTTCAATATTAACATTTTCAGAAATGGAATAATTTGGTTTGTCAACTATTCAAACATCAACATTAGTTTTTTTTTTTTTTGAAACTGACCAACATTAGTTTATTTCTCCAACGTCGTTGATTATATGATATACGTTGTGCAGGAAAACATTAATTAGAAGATGTTTAACTAATGCGTGAGCCGACATATAGATCAAGATTAATAATACATGATTTTATATCAGGTTAGTTATAATTTGGGTGGTTTCTTATAAGAATTTTTTAATATTATTACAACATTATAAAATCTCGTGATTTGCGGACGATTGGCTGAGTCAGCCTCGTGATATTAAATCGATTGGTCGATGATTTCTACTTACGATATGAAAAATGGCCTGACTGTGGCCGGCCGTACAGTTGTCTCCATCCCCTTGACCGGTCAACGTTGACTCCGTTAGTTTAATCCGTTATTAACGTCCCGTTCCGTCTTGTATCCCCCACGAGCCGTCTTGTGGCTGTCGTGTGCTCTTCAGATGACTCCACGTGGCTCTCAGCTAATTGGGCTCACAGAATCAAGACTACGCCTTTCAAATATACATGGGCCTATCCCGATATTTCCAGCCCATTAAGTTTTAATAAAAAGGAAATTGTTTGTCCAAAATCATATTTCGTGATCGTGTTCGCTTCTTGGTCTTCTTCAGGTGGAGGAGGGAAAAGAGTTTGACCATCTCTTTTGCCGGCGAGTTAGGTAGGGGTAATTGGCGGCGATGGAGGTTCTGCGAACGAAATGGGTGGCTATGGCGGCTAGTATATGGATACAGTGCACAAGCGGTGCTTCCTACACATTCGGAATCTATTCCGCTGTCCTGAAATCGACCCAGTTGTACGATCAATCCACCCTCGACACCGTCTCCGTCTTCAAGGACATCGGCGCAAACGCCGGCGTTTTCTCTGGGCTTCTCTATACATATGCTACCTCCAATCGCCGCCGTGGACGGGGAAGCGGAGGCGGAGGAGGGCCTTGGGTGGTGCTTGCTATTGGGGCAATTCAGTGCTTTGCCGGTTATTTTCTCATTTGGGCTTCCGTTACCGGAATGATCAGGAAGCCGCCGGTGCCGCTGATGTGCTTCTTTATGTTCCTAGCGGCGCAGTCGCAAACGTTCTTCAATACGGCCAACGTCGTTAGTGCCGTAGAGAATTTCGCCGACTATGGTGGTACAGCCGTGGGAATCATGAAGGTGACATTCTAATCTAGCTGTCTATAATGGATCTGTGTCGTTGGATCACGGGTGAATTTGTTTCCTTGGGACCTAATGGTCAATATTCGACTATGATCCTGGTAAACTAAAAATGGGGACACTTCGGTACCAGTTGGGAAAGGTAGATGCGTTGAACTTGAACGTGGGAGCAATTGATTCGAAATTGTGTATCACAAGTGTAGGAAACTGCTGCTTAGGAAAAATTGGTCAGTCGATAGATTTTGTGATTTTTGTTAACGATTATTATATGTTTCTTTCTCCTTTCCTGTTTAACCTTGCAAATGAGGATACAATATCCACTTTTGAGAGCAGAAACCTCCACTATACCCCATTTGGTTTCGGAACCAACAGTTAGCTCCCACCAAGCTTATTTCTCCTTTTTTTGGCAGGGTTTTCTTGGTCTAAGCGGAGCGATACTAATTCAACTGTATGAGACAGTGTGCGCTAGAGATCCGGTGAGCTTCATTCTTCTGCTGGCAGTAACACCTACACTTCTCTCCCTCTTGTTCATGCCTCTAGTCAGGATATATGAGACAAGCACAGCAGATGATAAAAAGCATTTAAATGGTCTTTCAGCTGTATCTCTTATCATTGCTGCTTATCTTATGTTCGTTATCATTCTGAAGAACACCTTTGGTTTGTCATCATGGGCCAATGTTGTCACACTTGTATGTCTACTCGTTCTGCTTGCCTTGCCTCTACTTATTGCGATAAGAGCACATCGAGACCGCATGGAAAAAGCAGTATTACCTGATAACTCACCTCTCATAAGCAGTCCAAAAGCAACAACCTCCGTTAACCAAAGTTCTGAAGGCGACAGTCTAGTAGAAGCTGGTCTGAGTGAGAACCTGAATCTTCTTCAAGCAATGAAAAACCTAAGCTTCTGGTTGCTGTTTCTCGCAATGATTTCTGGAATGGGCTCTGGACTTTCAACGATAAACAACATTCGACAGATAGGTGAATCTCTTCGATACTCCTCCGTTGAGATAAATTCATTAGTCTCCTTGTGGAGTATATGGAACTTTCTAGGTAGATTTGGAGCTGGTTATGCCTCAGATGCATTGCTACACAAAAAAGGGTGGCCTCGTCCATTGCTAATGGCTGCAACACTTGGAACTATGTCCATAGGCCATCTAATCATAGCCTCTGGTTTTCAGGGAAACCTCTATGTCGGTTCTGTTATAGTTGGCGTTTGTTATGGTTCACAGTGGTCACTGATGCCTACAATCACCTCTGAACTATTTGGGGTTCGCCACATGGGAACCATCTTCAACACCATATCCGTGGCTAGTCCCATCGGTTCCTATATCTTCTCTGTAAGATTGATCGGTTATATCTATGACAAGACTGCTTCTGGAGAGGGAAACACATGTTATGGCCCTCACTGCTTCAGGCTGTCTTTTGTTATAATGGCGTCTGTTGCATTCTTAGGGTTTCTTGTCGCCATGGTGTTGTTCTTTCGGACGAAGATGCTCTATCGACAGATTCTTGTGAAAAGGCTACATCGTCGATAGAGTTCTAGTGAATATGATACGTAGGATAACGAATACCGCTTCTCTTGCCACATCGACGGTAGCTTATGATTCCCAGAGGTACATGAATTACTTTACCTATAAGTTGATTGTAACTTATGTATGTATCAAATGTCTGAGTTTAGAGATGGCAAGAAAGAAAGCTGAGATCTTTGTCTCTCTCTCTGTTTTTATTTGTGGAGCTTCTCCCACAAATCTGAGTTTTGTTGTTTGTGAAGTGTATAGACATCTCAGATTCCCAATAAATGTTGAAATTCTTTATATCATATTTTGTGGATACTTATGCATTCAAATGATAATTGCGGGCCATCAAGTCTCATACATTCATTATTCAGACTAATCACAAACCAGTCACCATTCACCAATACCTATTCATTGCGTTTCAAGTTATACATTTTGACAATTTCCACATGACAGGAACTACTCTATTATAAAAATATGATTTTGGGACAAAAAGTCAAAAAAAAATTGGCAAGCCTTAAATGGAAGAGAACTTGAAGAAGACAGTTACTTTTTGTTTGTCATCTTTTACTTTGCTAACTTCAAACCTACTTTTCGAACCCTAATAAAGTTCCTAAAAATCCAAAACCCAGATGTCAAAAGTCAACTACCATGACTTTCCCAACTCAAGGCGAATAAGCCAGTGAACGAGAGGAGAGTTGAAAAAAACAATGAAAAGCTAGCAAAGGAAGGAAAGAAAAAGACATTATCTCTCTCTCTCCTTGTGTGACACGAGACAGTTGAAAAATTCAAAGCAAGATGATGATATTCATTAATTATATAAGAAGAGATTTCTGGGGATATGGTTGTTGGTGGTAGTCATGGGAAGACAGTAAACGCCATCGCAATTGCATTTATTCTGTCTCTAGAGTCAAACAAACTAATTTTATTATTTGATTCATGTTCCTGAGATCAGATGTATATAAAATAGGCTTCTTTTCTTTTCCACTGTCGTTATCCATTCCTCTAGATTTGTCTCTTCTGAGACACGATGACGCTTCATCGTCCTCTTGTGTTCTTCGTCTTGTTCCTCTCATGCTTCGCTCTTTCTTCCTGGGCTCTTCCTCTTTGTTCCGATTCAAGTGAGTTCCTTTTTTTTTAACTTGCTCATGGTTTTGCTATGGATTTGATTTTAGTTCTGCAATTGTAGATTGGCGCAATGGCTGTTTATACTTTATTTTTTGTGGTTTTCAGGAGCTCCCTTGCAGGTGAATTCGACATTGAGATTTTGTCCTTACAAAGGAAAAACATGCTGCGATACGATGGAAGATTCCAGTTTGAACAAGCAATTTCAAGCTATGAACATTTCGGACAAGGGTTGTGCTTCTGTTGTAAAGTCAATACTTTGTGCTGTAAGTACAATCTGCCTTCGATCTGTGACCATTTTTACCTGATTTGTTTGGAACCATTCTGATGTTTTAGTTTAGAATCTGCAAAAGAAATATTGTGTTCTAAGTTGTCCCTTTTTTTGTTCACTGTTAATGCTACAGAGATGCGATCCGTTTTCATCTGATTTATTCAGAGCCAATTCAGATAGGCTTTCAGTTCCAATCCTTTGCAACTCTTCCAGCTCATCAAATTCCACAAAGGACTTTTGCTCTGAGACATGGGAGACATGTCAAAACATCTCCATATCGGGTTCTCTTTTCGCTGCGTCATTGCAAGGCCGGGCTGGAGCGCCAGCGAATAACAACGCCTCCAAGCTGGCTGATCTATGGCAGTCCAAAGCCGATTTCTGCAGTGCCTTTGGTGGAGCTAGTTCAAACGAAACGCTTTGCTTCAGTGGTGAGCCAGTTACTCTTAACGACACTAATCCTGACAAACCGCCTCCTGGTCTATGCCTTGAGAAAATCGGGAACGGCTCTTACCTCAACATGGTTCCTCACCCTGATGGCTCGAACCGTGCATTCTTCTCCACACAACCTGGAGTAGTATTCTTGGCTGGTATACCGGATCAGGATTCGGGCGGGGTACTGGATTTGGATCCATCTAGCCCGTTTGTGGATTTGACTGATGAAATTCATTTTGATACCGAGTTTGGGATGATGGGTATGGCTTTTCATCCAAAGTTTGCTCAAAATGGGCGTTTTTTCGCTTCTTTCAACTGCGATAAGTCCAAGTGGCCAGGCTGTACTGGAAGATGCTCGTGTAACTCTGATGTAAAGTGTGATCCTTCCAAACTAACTCCTGACAGTGGATCTCAACCATGCCAGTTCCAAACTGTAATAGCAGAGTATACAACCAATGGGACCTCATCAGACCCTTCTAAGGTATATAACTCTTCTGGACCCCTTTTAGCATCTTAATCTTTGTGGTTTGTCATAGAACCTTAAGCCTTCTTCCCGTTGTTTAGGCGAAGAACGCTAAGCCAACAGAATTCAGGAGGATTTTCACAATGGGACTTCCCTTCAGATCAAACCATGCTGGACAGATTCTCTTTGGTCCTTCAGATGGGTACCTATACTTTATGATGGGAGATGGAGGTGGAGGCGCAGACCCGTATAATTTCTCACAGAACAAGAAATCTTTGCTGGGAAAAATCATGAGGCTTGATGTAGATAACATTCCTAGTGGGTATATTTAGATTTATTGCTTGGTTCTTGTTTGCAACACAACACTACACGAATGTCCTTTGTCATTTACCAACATCCACAAATGTCTTCAGATGCTTCTGAGATCTCCAAAATGGGTCTATGGGGAAACTACTCTATACCAAAAGACAACCCTTTCCGCGAAGACAAAGAGCTTGAACCCGAAATATGGGCTGTTGGAGTGAGAAACCCTTGGAGATGCAGCTTTGATTCTTCAAGGCCTTCCTACTTCATGTGTGCTGATGTTGGACAGGTAATGGCTTGTTTCGACAATTAGTTTGCCTGATTACTCTTTTGCAGTCTTACGATGTTCTTGATATGTTTTGGCGGTTAATAGGACACATATGAAGAGGTGGATCTCATTACCAAAGGAGGAAACTACGGTTGGCGTGTTTACGAAGGCCCGGATATTTTCCATCCCGAGTCATCCCCTGGAGGAAACACATCTGCTAAATCCGTAAACACGATATTTCCTGTGATGGGTTACAACCACTCCGAAGTTGACTCAAGCGGAAAATCGGCTTCAATCACTGGAGGATACTTCTATAGATCAGAGACTGATCCTTGCATAGCTGGAATGTGAGCCAAAACACTCTCTTTTTTCTCTACTTCCTCCTCTCTGGTGCATCTTTCGCAACTGTAATGTTTTCTTGCAGGTACGTGTATGCTGATCTATATGGGAATGGCGTGTGGGCGGGGATTGAAACGCCGGCTAATAGCGGGAACTTTGTGACAAACAGAATAACCTTTAGCTGCGCCGGTGACTCACCGTTGAAATGCAGCGATTCTCCAGGCACTTCAGGGCTAGCTCTAGGCTATATCTTCTCCTTTGGTGAGGATAACAACAAAGACATCTACTTGCTCACAAGCAGTGGTGTGTATAGAGTGGTTAGGCCGAGCCGCTGCAACTTGGCTTGCTCCAAGGAGAACTCCACGGCGGCTAGAAGAAACCCCGGTCCCTCGAGTTCTCCTTCTTCTTCATCGTCTTCTTGTTATAGGCATATGAATGGTTTCCATGGGAGCTTGGTGGTTTTATTGGTGTCTCTGTCTCTGATCCTGCTGGTTTGGTTAGTGTAACTGTATATGGAAAGGTTTAATCTTTTTCAAAGGTTGAAACTAAGGTTTCGAAAGCTGTTCCTTGTTTTGTGTTTAAGAAGATTTGTGAGTTTTTGTTATTGGATTTGTATGTTCAGGATGTTTTGAGAGAATACATGTATGATCAATGTGACCAAATATACATTTTCATAAATTGAGGAGATTATGTATTAGACAAACAACTCCACTATAACAGTTCATAAAAATATTCAAGATCTTATTGATACACGAATCCTAAGATATACATCTTCATGGATCCATTTAATAAACTCTATTTCTAATACAAGCTTAAATAGTGGTTAGTGAGGCAAATTAGATTTTTTTTTTGTCAACGGCAAAATAGATAGTGCTTCGTTTTTTTGTTTTAAGTTAAATTAATGTAAGTAATTTTTGTTTTATAAAATACTCTCCTATTTTAACCTTTGTTCATTTACTGCATTCAGATTTCAGACCCTCTCGAATTCTCAGATTATTTTCTCAATATAGACCCAAAACTGAAAACGGCAGCGTTTTAATGAACTAGAAGCGACGCTTTTGAACCTCTTTCCTCCTCCATCTTCCTCCCTCGCTGTTTAACCGATTTGGATTTCCTTCAATCTTTAAGGGTTTTGATCCTTTCAATCTAAACTTCAATTCAGGAATCAGAATCCCTAATTTTGCTCCTCTTTCTACTTCTCGATCTTCACCATTCACCTTCCTCCTGATGCCTTCCTCGTCCGAGATCGCACCTGACCGATTCTCACCTGAACACGGAGTCTATGGGAATCAACACTCTGTCGAAGAGGTTACTCAAGATACGGATACAGTGACGGTCACTGAGGAGGCTCCGACACCGAGAAGAACGCGTCCCTCACGAGCCTGCACTGTTAGGGCACAACAGCGTCTTCAAGAGCAGCAAGCAGCCGAGAGAAAGTTCAGACAACCGAAAAAGGAGCAGAAGCGTCAACGCATAGAGGAGGTGAAGGATGAAGAGGATGTGGGCGATCGAGAGGAAGAGGATGGAGATGAGTCGCCGAGGAAGGAGCGGCAATGCGGCGGAGGAAGCGCTGCTAAGATCGTTACTTCACTGGTGCAGCCGCCGGAACCTTCACAGGTGCCACGGAGGAGTCTTCGTTCCATGTGGGAACTTGCTTCCATACTTAATTTCTTGCATGTGAGTACTCTTTGTTACTTGAATTATGAGTTCTCAGCTGTTTCTTAAGCTGGCAGAGAGTAACTAACTCCCAAGTTCTCTTTTTGCACTTTTCCTTTTGGATGATGAAGGTTTTTAGACCGCTTTTGAACATCAAAGTGGAGTTTTCGGCTGAGGAATTGGAAACGGCTCTGCTTAATCCAAATGATACTTTAAGTGATGTGCATATCCCTCTGCTAAAGGTTGGTGCTTTTGGTTTTCTGTTGTGTTCTTTCTTACTCTCACAGTGTATTAGTTGTTTCTTATTCTTTATTTGTTTGATTTGGTGCGTCAGTCCAACTAAAATGTACGTTACAAACTTAACCACTGACATGAATAAAATCTGTGCTCGTACCTCCATAATTTTGGGTGTTTGCTCATGTTAGTGGAGAATAACCAATTATAAGATAAGATTTTGTTGGCGTATAGAATTACACTGGAACTGAGAATTTTCCTTCTTTTTCATGAGAGAAAAACATAAAAAATATGGTAGATGTTATATATCATTCTGGGTGCTGAGGTTAGTGCCAGATAGAAAAAGACTTGGCATAGATGTGCTCTTCATTCTTTATCCTATTGCCGCTTGCTTGCAAACTGAACGGTTATCATGAGTTCAGATGAAAATGTAGCTTTATATCTGGTAACTATGCTCTTTACTCAATTCAGATTGAAGATGAAACAATCTGCGAACGAGTGACCATAGAAACTGAATAAGAAATTAATAAAATTGTTGCTAACTCCTGTTGAACTCGTATGCACCTATACTTGAGACAGTGAAGAACAATGCTAATTTTCTCTGAGTCAATTTTTGGACGCTCTTGATCGTTGTCACATTAATATTTCTTTTTGTTGTTGTTGTACACAGTTATGATTGCCTTTTGTTTTGTAATTTCAAAGTGTGGCACTTGCTTTTGGTTGATATTGATGGTAATCATGATTTGAGTCAAATATATTCTTCTCCTACTATGAAACATCCAATTGCTTAACAGTTTCGTCTTTGAACAAGTTCTATACATTTTTTTGCATGTTCTATTTGTAGGCCATCCCTCCCATTACTCGGATGGCCCTCACGCGTGATACGTGGGTCACTGTGTTGTGCAGAAAACTAAGAGATTGGTGGCACTGGGTAATGAATGTTGATATTCTTTACAGGTTATGTTAAGTAACTTGGCATTATTAATTAATTCTTGTTATGTGTGCTTTGCATACTTCGTTTAGGTCGCAGAAGGGGACCTTCCTATTGTTGCCTCTCATGGGTGAGTAGTTATGTTTTCAAGATCTTTTGATAATTGATAGTCAAGCATTTATTAATTTTACGTCTCAAGTTTTTTAGGCTAGAGATTGAAGTGTACAAATCACTCGATCCAAGCATCCGTGTAGTGATTCTGAAAGCTTTATGTGATATTCGTGTTGAGGTAATCAGCCTTTTTCATGTCGATCTATTATCAAGTCCTTGTTCATGTCCATCTATTATCAAGTGCTCTGGAGCTCGCTGAGGCATTGTTGGTGATGGACTGGAGGAATATTTTTTCTTAAAACACTTTTGTAAATTTGTACAGCAAGAGGATATCAGGAGTTACATTGAAAATTCACTTAAAAGTGGGGTTCATCTCTCAACATTTCGTAAAAATCGTGTTGGAGGTGACTCACATGGAGTTAATTTTTGGTGAGTGGAAAACAAGAGAACAAAACTACTCTGGAACGCATTTTGTGGACATTTGCTTGTTAGCATATTTGTGATAACACCTGTTTGCTTATTCCTCAGGTATGAAGATGACTCTTTAATTGGTCACCGTTTATATCGCGAAATCAGGAAAGCCGAGTTAGGGAAGGTCAAGACAAAGGGTTCCAAGGTTCTTGCCAACGTAATATACCATTGGGAAACTGTGGCCACCAATTTTGATGAGTTCCAAGATGTTTCTGTAAGTGTCTACTACAATCAATTCTGAACTGCGTGCGAAATCCCTCCTGTGATCATTGATTTCTGTGGCGCTTGTGACTGAATAAAAGAATTAAGGCAATGGTAATAACCAGGTTCGAGATGAGATGCTTCTGTAGGTTTATAGTGAATCCAGCATTTGATATCTAAGGGATTTAGTTTCTGGGAGAAGGTTAGCCAGAACATAAGCAATAATCAGCTTTAAGTTGTGGATCATATTTCAATTCTGTAGCACGCTCTGCTGTTAAGTTAAAAAAAGCTATCCTATTCTGAAGCATTTTCCATTGCATATTGTTTTTAGGCAATGTCTTACTGCTGATTCAGATATTACACGTATTTGTTATGCAGGAGAAACTCTTTTCAAGTAACAGTAGAACAGAAGCTTCTCTAGGAAAGAAGCTGAAGAATGACATGCTTCCTGAAATAGAGAAAGAACATAAGGTACCCATGTGCTCGCTGACTTTTTTTTTTTGCTCTATTTCCTCTTGGTAATGGTTACAGTAGAATTGAACTCTCACCTGCATCCATCGTAATCGAAATGTATATATTTTGTCAGCGGAGAGAAAGATTATTAAAAAAGCAACATAGACAGGCTCTTCTCCTTGATAACTTCTTGGATGTCGATGGCCTTGGAACTGGTCGTTCTCTCCGTGATAGGAAGCCAGTTACATACACTTTTGGTATGGGTAGTACTTTTTTTAAGCAAAATTCATGTACCATGTCTAAACTATGCATTTCATCTGATTCAGTATCTAGCTTGTTCACAATCTGAGTTGAAAGGTTTTATCATGTTGAATATTGCTGCAGATGATTATGAACAGTCGATAGATGAAGCTATCAAGATAACCAGGTACGTTTAAATGTAACCCGGGATTGAATCCTGTTCCTGTTGGCTGCTTCCACATTCTTTATGTAGGCACTATTATCTATTTGCCTATAAATTTATTCTGTTTACTTTTGTCCATACTCGCTCAGGACAAAACCTCCATCACCAGAGCCTTCTCTTCTCAGAAAAGAACCTGACAGATTGGAGGCATCTGCAAATGGCCGATGGACTAGTTCGATCCACCCTTCTGAGCCTGTGAATGATACAACATCAGTAAGATCTTCTGATTTTGCCGACTACGAAGATGTCAATGAACAGAGAGCTGAATCCGCAGACAGAAGGTAAGGCATGTTTTAACAGTCTACCTTTTTTGTTCCCTTAGCGGAATTCAACTCCGGTGAAACTAATGAGAATTATGTCCTGACAGTAGCAGACGGAGACAACGTTCTCAGCGGTATTCGACTATGGACTTTGTTGACACTGTTTCAGATAATGAGGTAGATGATGAAAGTGATGATGACATATTTGGGGAAGCGATTTATGATGAAGAATATCTGAGGAAGCGTAAACAGAGGAAAGAGCTTTCTAGTGCTTCCGAAGGAGATGAGGAGTACAAATGGGATGAAGACAATGCCAATGAAGAGGAAGAGGAAGAAGAAGAAGATTATCAAAATGCTAGCGAAGAAGACAGTGATGAACCCCAGAGATTTAAGAAATTGCCACGGAGAGAAACTAAGTCAAGATCAAGGTCAAATCATCACCAGCCAGGCCTTAGGCGTAGTAAAAGAGCCACGAGAGTCAATTACCAACAGTATGAGCTCTCAGAATCAGACAATGAAGGAACAAGGCACGCAAAATTAAGGCGAATGGTTGAACGTGATGAACCCTCTGATGAGACAGAGAATGAGGACTTCTCAATGAGAAGCCAGGACTCGGAAGAAAATGCAAATGATCCAGAAACAAAAGTTGAAGAAGAAGAAGAAAATGCAAATGACACAGAGGAAAATGAGAAAGCAGAGACGAATGATAAACTTCATAATAAATCAAACGGCATGGACCAAGAAGAAGTCGGGGGTGTGGGGAAAAGGCGTTACCTCGACCTAAACGAGCTTGCCCCGGTATCGGGTTTTGATGATGGTCCAAATACAGTATTGAAGGATGATAATAGCAACACAGACAATTTATAAGCAGACAGAGGCTTTGCCATCTGATCTGTGGCTGTTGTACTACTATTTCCCTGATTAATACTCACGAGTTGTTCAGACGAAGAGACGCAAACCCCTTGGCTTTCTATCAAGCAAAATCTTTCGTGGTGCTAACTTATCCAAGCACTTGTCTTTGTGGCCGAGAGGTATGTAGATTATGTTATACTGTTGACTGTTATCTCTAAGCTAGTGTACAATTAACTTTTTTTAACTTTGTATCAACCAAAAGAACTTGTTCAGTCTCTTTTATTCTACCGTCTGTAGTCATGGAGAATTCTTTTATAAAAGCCACAAACTGTTTCTTTCTCTGTACCGGTAATGTTGTGAAACTCGAAAGATAAAGAAAGAACAAAATTTTCATTTAGATTAAGAAATGGGTTTATACATATGAAAATAAATTAATTGATTCACAAAGTGAATACACAGTAAGACTGTATGGTTTGTTTCCCTACTCTTGTCTCCATTTCTTCTAAAGATCAGAAGGCTTGAAGCTTGCAGTCCAGACTCTCTATATGCTGATCTTGCAAAATTGGTTTCTTAATTTGCCGAGGCTTCCAACAGCACGCTTGAAGGCATATTATATCTCAGGAAATGTAATTATTTCCCTCAATAATCATCTCATGTTACAACACTCTGGCTTGTTCTGTCTTAAGAGCTTGTCCCATAAGCATATCATCTGTCTTGGCGATTGGTAATGAGCTGTGTAGTAGTTCTCAACACAACCAAACTGGCAAAATCTCAGACTGTGTCTGTAATCTACTGGGTTTGATGTGTTCTTGAAATGCTCCACCCACATTCCCACACTAACGTCTTCCATCTTGAACAGCTGGTGTATGTGAATAAGACTTTTTCAACCAAAATTGGATATACAGAGAATGAGAAGTGAAAAAGAGATGATACAACTGGTTTTGATTCTCTCTTCTGCTTACCCGTAATTTGTGTCTCTCAAACTCTTCCACGATGAAGCGTGCAATGTCAGAAGATAGAACATATCCGGGTCCATTTGCATAAGGTGGATAGTCCTCCTCTGGCCATTCCTGATAAAAGCACAAAACATATATGAATCACTGACAATCAAAAAGTACCAGCATGATGTATCTATAGAACAGACGCACGGAATATGAATTTATAAACAAACATATAAAACCGTATTTCATGCCATATGCTGCATATGGAGATGGAGTGTGTGATGCAGAAGAATGTATACCTCGTATGTGACTGCCCATTTACCCCCACGGAGAGGCTTGTGGTAATAATTCATGTTACCAATGTACAAGCTTCTACCTTCGGGTACTTTTTTCACTTCATTGATCACCGCACCAAGTTTTACAAATGTATCATCGTCGCACTTCATTATGTACTTTGCAGAGAATGCAAGAGCCTACAGCAATAAAATCATTTTTTTCAACGATCAACTCCGCAGAAGAATTAATCAAGCACGATTTAGCGGACGCATGACCTATAAGATCTGGTAACTCACTCCGTGTTCACATATGGCAACAGTTTTCAGTACGACAAGATCATAGCTATCCATGTAAGGAACTAATACGATGTCGCCAAAATACTCTGCTTCTTTCTTCAATTCCACATTCACCTCCTTCCTCCCATGCTGTGAAATGGACATCGCAAAAGAAAAACATGTCTCAGCCTCCCGACTATCAAGCCTTCATGACTTATACTTGATCAAAAATGTAAAATCCAACTTACAAGCGCCACAAAGAAACGAGCAACAACTTTTGAAGATGTAATAAGAACATGCTGCATCCAGGACTTCCTCACGGCCATCCGCTCAGCGAAATGATTGCCTGCGGAAAGAATGCCGATAAAGAGCTCCACAGGCCCATCAGGAACTAAAGGGGCCTGCCATCTCTTCGACAACTCGAGATGCCTTTGTGGAGCAAAGCTGGGATGTGATGTTGGCAGAGAGGCAACAAAAACAGAATGAACATCAATGTCTCCATTTACGGTTAGCCCTGTTGCATCCTCGAGCGTGAAACCCTATATATATCAGACAAAGAATTACAAAAAAAAAAAGCTAACACAACAAACCAACCAACTCATTGCCATTTATCTGAACACAATCATGTAGAAATGGAGTATGATATATACTCACAGTGCGATAAGGGAAAGATGTAACATGCTGTCCATCAACATTGATATGGTAACCTTCTAAACCAGCGCTAAGAGTGAGAACAAACAGCTTCTCTTCTACAAAAGGAAACGGCCATTCTACTTTGACCCTTTTTCTCCGTCCTATGAGTCGATTCAACCACCATCTTGCCCTCGACCCTTCTGAGTAGTTATCATCATCACGGATCCACTTCTCACACTTCACATGACTATCAACTACAACAACACTAAAGTATTAATTACTCCACTTGGTGGTAAGGTTTATAATTGAAGCACAAGGTTTGCAACTAAATTGTTTCCTAGCTTCTAGTGGATCACAAACTTAAAACTCTTCTATAAAGACTTTAGCTTTAATTAACATTGAATTCAGATACCCAAATAGCAAAAGAATAGACCTCACCAGTCTCTTCCTCAGCTCTTGACCTCCATCCTTCGCACCGTTGTGAAGATCCCCATTGCATCCTATAACAAGTGTTCTGCTCAATCACCGGTTTTCGGCTCCAATCTCCCTTTAGCCTCGGATTGAAATGCAAGATCCGAGGAGGATCCTCTCCTTCAACAGTCTTCAAACCTTGAAGCTCTATCACAAACTGAGACGCCAACTTAGATCCATCTCCTTCCTTGGGATGACTTTTCCTCGGCCTCCCCACCAAAGTTATGTGCGAACCCAATGTCAAACCACACGGCAGCTCCATCAGTTTGTTCTCCCGGTTCATAAATTCCGACCCGGTTAACGAAACCGAATGTGGACACGAGTCTGATTTGTTCTTCTCAGGCTTCTCCACTGATTTCTCAAGCCTTCCTGATTCAAGCTCCTTCCATAGCTTTCGACCTAGCTGCCAAGCTTCCTTAGCCGACTTGTGAAGCTCCACTGACCCGTCTTTACTACTCGGGTCGAAAGTTTCCGAATCAAATCTCAAGCTTGAGAGAAGACCACGGTGATTTTCACGGACCTTGTTCTTGTCCGTCCGGTTTATGGTCGGGTCCGAATCCGAGTACGAAGCTATCTTCAATGGGGGATTAGGTGTTTTCTCGACTTCGGGCTCTTGCTCGCTATCGAGCTTCTCGAGTCTGGAAAGAGAATCAATAGAAACGGAGCTGGTGGACCAGGATTTGAATACGAGAGGTATTTCCACTGAGACAATTAGCAGATAGAGAAACCCTATTGCCATAATTACACGAACCGATCTCTGCTTCCATAGTGACGAGAACAGATCAAGCTTGTCGATTTTTTCCACTTTCGACAATTTGGGTTTTTTCATATCTTTTTTTCTTAGGATCCAAGCAATGAAAATTAAAAAAACTCTTAACTATGCATTAAGAGAGATCCGAAAGTGGTAAAAAGTTTTCAAATTTGTTCACGGAGCAAGAATAAAGAGAACAAAAAGGAAAAGCAGACGATGATGACAAAAGATGGAGGAGAGGAAGAGATCTTGATTCTTGAAATACGCATAAGTGGAATTTTTAGGCGCATGTTAGTAGAAATGTTTTCTTAATAATTTAAAAAATTAATTTTCTTCAAAATATCTCTCCATTTTAGATAGATATATATATATA
>OVAY01002727.1:0-15502 GCA_900406395.1 Kernera saxatilis | reverse complement strand
GCCATAGATATTTTTTACTAAAATGATGTAATTCATATCAATATATATATACACTGATTTTGGCTTCATTATAATTTTTTTTTGTTTTTCAATCCCGTATTTGTGGCTCCAAATTTGAAATTTTAAAAAGAGAATTAAGTGTTTCTGAATAATCTTAATCTAAAAATTTTGGCTCCAAAATAAAAAAATTTTGTTTTATATTGCGTATAATGGATCCAAATTTAAACGTTTTAAAAAAAAAATAAGTGTTGTTGAATAATTAGTGGAGAAATATAAATAGTAAAGCATTTAATAATTATTGTAAATAAACCACTGGAAAGTGGAAAGTGGTGCTACTATAATTAAGGGATTGAAACGTGGTATTAGAAAATAAAACAATAATAATTAGTAAAAGTAAATATCTATTGTTTCTTAATCTGCGTGAAAAACTAAAAACGTCATTCTTTCAGGAACAGAGGGAGTATATTTTTCTTATTGTCTTATAATACGTTCTTTATCAAAATATGCTAATAAAAATTTATCTTTACATATATAAAATAAAATGTTTAATTTTCCAATAAATATCGGACGAACAACAGTTTACAATTATGTTAATCGTCATGAGTACCAATTTATTAAAAAAAACAAAAAAAAAAACTACGATCTAATAGATAATATCATATAGGCAAGCAGTCTTAGAGCCACTTAGGCTGGTTTCTCTCACACTGAGGTTGATTCGATCCTTTATTTATGTATACGGTTATCTATGCGCTCAATTAAAATGAAAAAAATTCTCAACGTGAAAAACCCCCATATTTGCAATATTATATTTTCTATGGTAAATGCTAACATAATTTTTTATGAAACAAAAATAGTGAAAACGTATCTTATCCATGTTTATAAAAAATTATCTCAACAATATATTCTTCCTACTATAACAAAAAAGAAGAAGATAATACTAGTTAATTCATGGTTTGGTATTAAATAAAAATAGTTATTTATGTTTTGGATTAAATAATGATTAGTAAGCACTAGAAATGGAGTAAATGATGGAAAAAATATGATTAAATATACCAAAAATGATTGCACGTTCTAAAGTAGACAACAATTATAAGCATATGGTATTCAACTACATATCTTGATGTTATTAAGTTAGTGATGCAAATGACTTTCTAGACCTGAATAAATGTAGAAATCTAACTATTTTTCCATTAACATAGAAGACTGTCATTTTGTTAAAATATCTTAAGGATTCTCCAAAAGACGTATTAGTTATCACGAACAAAAGTCTATAAAACTAAAATATCTCATTCTGAATTCAGTTAAACAAAATTCAATATATAATTTGAAATGCTATATTCTTATTATAAATAGTATACCATGTAAGCATGCACCATACATTGTATATGTCTAATAGCTATAAAACTTAATTATTATGTAATTTTTTTAATACGAAATATGAAATAATCAATTTCAAAACAGTCAAATATTTTACAATATGTATTTATCCACCGATTCTTTCAAAATTCACTATACAAATTTTAATTTCGCGCAACGCTCAAAACTTCCTCTAGTGACTAATATTGAGGACATGTGGAATATATAGTTGTACTTTTGTTATAGAAAATAATTATTATATTTGTGATTATACATAGTATGGACATGTAATCGTTGATAAATTAGGATATGATGATGTGGATAGTTTATTGTAGAAAAATAATAGATTTTTGGTTTAAAAAAATAATAGATATCGTAGATTAGTATTCGTATCCACTTCAATTACCAAAGAGTATTGGAAAATATTTACATGTAATTTTTAGGCCGTAACCCGATGTATATAACATAGTGATGAAATTTAGTCAACAATTAGGAAATTGGAATCGGAAAAAAAGTCTATGGTTTTTAAACCCACATCAACTTTCATCCATATGGACGATATTAATGCTCATTACCAGTACATTTACAAAAGACGTTATCCATATAAACAATAAAAAAATAGTTAGAGAGTAGCAGTTTGCTATCCATAATACATCATCCACATATCCATGGCACAATGTGTATAAATATGTCTTTCACGCATATTCATGATTCACTTTTTGATTTTTATTTTCTGCTAAATACACATCAATTCCATATTGAACATTTAGTCATCTCGACTTAATTTGTTCTTCCAGATAAATTAATTTACACCCCAAAAAATTATAATAATTGATTTTAGATTGTGTTTTTTTTTTTAAATTTTAGATAGTGATTTAGTTTCAAACATCCATAAATATTGTTCGAGATAATGATTTGTTTGAAAGTTAAGATCTACCATGTGTTTTTGAACTTATACTATTTATTCACTTTTGAACATGATTTTGATGCTAATTGGATACACACAAAAAATCATGGTAAAAAATAAAATTGAAAAGAGATTATCGTAAATAATTGACGAAATTTAAAAATACAATTGGATTGAAAAATAAAAACTAGTCCTCAAAATTTTGTTTTTACAATTGAGAGCATGAAACAAAGACTCTCATCGGTCGTAGACATATTGTCATGGATCATGCATCTTGCTATATTATCGTGAAAAATGCATCTTAGATACAATGACTCCCCATATAATTTGAACACAATAAATCCTATATCTGAACTATGAGATTCATTCTGAAGTTTTAATGTTTGTTGTGAAACCAAATTCACAAAATGAATTAGCTTGAGATTGTGCACAAGCATACTAACTTCAAACTCGCCTAGAACATCACCACTAGATACTAGTCATCTTCGAGCTTCAATACTAATCACTGATTACCATATTCTAAAATTAAAGATAAATAACATTACACATATATTAATATATGACCAAATCAATGAATACTATATGAAACAAAGATACATGGTAGTTTAAAAAAATCAATTTATAAAAATTGTAATCAAGACAATGCACAAATCATCAGCAAATGATATCACATCATCCATTAAATAAAACAGAGATGAGTGGTAGTTTTTGGAAATCGTTTTCACGTTGAATAATAAGGCCTAAATTGTTGTTTATTTAGCCTCCTACAATTGAAGAACAAGAAGCAAGTCAAAAAAATAATCAGACACTAACAAGTCACACACGGACAAATCAAGTTTAGTTACTCTTTACACTCATAAATTATCATTCTTCAAGTAGATCTAAATAATACTCTTTACCAAACTAAAGATCCTCCTTGGCATCGTGAACAACAAATACGCAAAGCAAACTAAAAGCTTAAATTGAAATAAGTTTAGCTTCATGTATTAAGTGAAATGGAATATTCAAAAATTTGAATCAAAGTAGAGACAAACCATGGAGGCAAGTCCAAGGATGTCATACGAACAACTCAAGTCTCTTATGCTAACCAAACAAAACACAAACGTATGAAAACGACATAGACAAATCTACCAATTGCAGCTTTTCAAACAAACCCACAAGAAAATTCAAACCATCAAACTTCAAATCGTAAAAATAATTTCATAGTCAAAACAAAGACAAAGATACATAACCCTTTAATTTAAGAAAGTGACACTAAGCTGACAGAGATAAGGAGACAAACTATAAATCTAAGACACAAACCAATGAGGCATGGCGAATCTGGAAAAATAGAATGAGACAATGAGCGACAGAGACAAAGAGACAAACCCTAAATCTAAGACTTACCAACGAAAGAGATAGCGAGCAAGAGAGACAAAGAAACACAAACCTGCCGAAAAAGTGAAGGAGAAGGTTGTGATTGATTATGAACGGAACATCAGCCAGACGGAGTCATGGGAGAAGAGATTTGAGATGAGAAAGAGATTCGAAAGGTTTGAAAGGAGGAAGAGATTTTTGAGATTTTTGAGGAAGAGGGGTGGTTTTCGAGATTTTTGAGGAAGATTCGAAAGAAACACAAACCTGCCGAAAAAGTGAAAGAGAAGGTTGTGAGTGATTACGAACGGAACATCAGCCAGACGGAGTCATGGGGGAAGAGATTTGAGATGAGAAAGAGATTCGAAAGGTTTGAAAGGAGGAAGAGATTTTTGAGGAAGAGGGGTGGCATTGAACCCATGAATTTAATTGAATCTGAAAGAATTCATTTGCAGAGATTTTTCAATTATTTTCAAGGATTTGATGGATTCATTCAGGAATTTAATGTATTTATCTATAATTCTAATATTTATTTTATAGATTTTAAGAGAATCTAATAGAATTTATAAGAGACGAATTCTTCTAAATTCCATGAACTTTTGAATTTTTAAGAAGTGAAATGATATGCAATATTATATATAGGAGAAGTTTATAACGGTAAGTTTTAAATTTTGTGTAGATAGATACTATTTTATAGGGAATTTATGATATATGGTCGACTAGATTTTATAGTGATTAATAATTTGAAATTTTATAATTTGGATACTGAAATTTGTTGATGCATGTCCTGGTGAATTTCAAACATCGGTGTAAAAAGATGAGTAAATTTGAATAAGTAAAAGAAAAATTTTGAAAAAACAACTACTGCTACAATAAAATATTATTTTATGAGTTGTAGCAATTTTATCAAATGCATAACTATAATAATAAAACAAAAAGATTTTCAAATCATGTAGCATCTTGTACTTTTATAGTGTAATTTGATAAAATCATAATATTTTCGGTGAATCTCAAACCATTAAGAGCTTTTATAATAATTATATATAATTCTATCCAAATGATAACCTAAAAGCAAAGATTTGTTTCTTTACATTTATGCAGTTTTTCTATTAAATTCCTTTCAAATGAAATTACTATAAAATCTATCTAATATTGAATAACACTAATATTTAATGGAATTAAAAAATTCATAAATTGAATAACATATTTTGGAAAAATGACTACAAATACTTAATCCAATAATACATTCATTTAATAAAATTGATAAAATCTTTAATTGAATAATACTAGAATTATATAATAGAAAGTGAGTGGTTTGGATTGAATAGAAAGTGAGTGGTTTGGTCAAGTCAAGGAAAAGGTGACTCGAACCTTAAGCTTAAGCCCAATTGTTTTGGAAATTTTGCCAAGCACAAATAAATGGAGGGAAAACGAAAAAATTCTACCAAAATAAAATAATTGGTGCGAAAATGAAAAAATCGGTGCAAAAAATTAATTGAATCACGGTTGGGGTAAAAAAAATATATTTAATTTCACCTAGGTTTATAAGTTATTCAATATTAATTTTTAGAAAAAGTATTTAAAAAACATTTATAATAACTTAATTTTATGCTAATTAAAAAAAACTTATAACTTCATTGTTTGATGTTAAATTAAAACTCTACAACTTATAATAACTTAAGTTTATGATACTAAAATATAATTTGATGTTAAAATATTCATACATTTTTTTGAAAGAACAGTTGAACTTAAATAGAAGCAGAATCAGAATTATCACACAAATCTTCGAACTCATTTTCTGATATGTATTCGTCACTGGGAGGAGCCACATGTAACGTATCATAATCATAAACATCTTCAACGACATGTGATTCAATTTGTAGCATTGAACTTGGTATGACAACGTTGTTGTGTGTATCATCGTTGTGCACAAGCATACCAAATTCAAATTCGGTTAGAACATCATCACTAGATACTAGTCATCCTCGAGCATTAATTCTAATCAGTGATTATATATTCTAAAATTAAAGATAAATAATATGACACATATATGAATATATGAACAAATCAATGTATAATATATGAAGCAAAGATACATGGTAGTTTAAAGATATACCAATCTATAGAAATCGTAATTGAGACAAAGCAAAAATCATCAGCAAATTATATCCCATCATCCATTAAATAAAACAGAGATGAGTGGTAGTTATTGTAACTCCTTTCACGAAATGATTTTACACCTTTTTTGGTGAAGACGTTCACTTGTCAAAAACTGACTTGTTTTGAATAAGAAAGAGGTCCAATGTGGATATCTTGGAAAACTTAAATTTTTTGACTAAGTGTCAAAAGTATTAAAAAACTAATATTGGATATTTTGGAATTGGATTTGGATTTGGATTTGTTAATTGGGCCCATGTTCTTAGCTTATTCGGTTAGACCAAATTTTTGTTGATTTTTGTGTTTTTTTAAATGCAAAAAAAAAAAAGCAATTCCATTTTGAACTATATTATTGGTTTTGATTTTGGTCAAAGCATAATATCTTCTCTATTCAATTACGCGATTAATTCTCATTTATTGTAATTGATACGTGAATTGAAGATTTCATTTATTTTTTTGTACGTTTTCGTTCAAGACCATAAACGTTACGATATTATCTCATTCTATATATGTTAAGGCATTGGAAAAGAGATTCCAAGACACAGCCAACACGATCCCTCTCTTCTGCTTCTTTGTGTCTTTGAGTCTGAGAGTATAATACAGTTCTAGTGCTCACCGACATTAGTTCTCAAGTGCTAAACCAAAGAGACAAGCAGTTGTATCGTGGGATTCTTGAGCGTATCCAAACCGGCACACTACATGCGTTAAAAAAAAATTAAGGAGAGTGATCTTCATCTCGACTCTGCTTCATCTCATTTTGGTATCGTTCACGGTAGTGTAGTGTTCTTGTTTTAATTCCAATTGTCTATAATTTTGCTTTACATATAAGCTTTTCCCATTGAATAAATTATGGTGCTAACAGTAGTTGCTTTAAGTAATCTGAATAATGACATTACATAATTTAGTAATGTCACTGCAACCGACTTAAAAAGAACTTCTTTACTCACCTTTGATAAAAAATTTGTCGACCATCCAATTTATTCTATCATGCAGACGTTTCCTAACAAAACCAAAAAATTTAAGCCCGTCTAAACTTTCCGGTAGGCCAAAATATGATCCCATCCCACTAATATTCGAGATGCCCATCATATGTTTCATTTTGTGATAACTGAAACAGATTATCCAAAACTCAATCAATGTCCAACATCAAAAGGATGTGTTACTCTTAATCATAATACCAGTAAACCAAAACTCAGGAAACCATACATAAACCAATATTGCATATTGGCTCCATTGATAACCAATTCAAAAACAAAGTGATTGTTTCTAAATAATAATAATAGCATTAACATTATAATGTGAAAATGAGAGACAACACCATTATTAGCACATAGATCAACCATTGCTATCTTATTAAAATTGATTGAGAGCATGATATTACCGATCTTGAGGAAGATCCGTTGACCAGTAAAAAGAATCCATCTCCACACATAATCCATTTCGAAATTCGATGCCTTTCTTTTCTTCCGGATTTTATCTCCGATGAGTTTTCCTGGGAAAAAAATGAAAGACTTTCTCAGCGCGGCTTTTAGTTTTAGCTAAACTCAGACGAACGGTCGGATATGGACATTTTAAAGACACCTAAGTAAAATTTTAAAACACTGTAATTAACGAAAATTGGTTTTTATTTGCCGGTAGAAAACAACGACAACAAAAAAAAAACTTATGTTCAAAAATTCTGCATAAAATTGGAAACCGGTAAATAAATATCAACTTCTTCATGCCAAAAAAATAAATATATTTATATATATCAACTTCTTCTTTTCTTTTCTTTTTTTTGGTGTCAAGTAAATTCAACTATTTATATTTAAAAGGTAATTAATAAATTATTTTATTTTGAAGTTAAATATATATTTTGAAAAATTTATTAAATCCAACAAAATTAAAATGCAAGAAAAAATTAGGGTGAGTTTGCTGACTAACTCTTTTTTTTTATCTTAAATTCACCGATCTAACATGTTTTAATAATCGCTTTAGTAACTAACTCTTCACTGTAGATTATGATATATTGATCCTTACCGACTGGAGAACGAACGTCTGACACAACTACTGTGTGTTGATTTATGTTAGCGTTCTAATATTTATAAAAACGCAAAGATGTTAGCATCAACAGTTATGCTATAATGTGGACCTGTAAATGGGCCTCTAAATAAATCTGAAAATAGAATTTAAAAGTATGATGAATATAGACAACAATTGTTTGAGTTCAATGTTCGGGAAATGTATAGCAAATAAAAAGAATATAATACATATATATTAACATATAGAAGACAATTAACATATTGCATGAGATACGACTACGTTACTGTAAATATGTTATGAAAAATATATTTAAGCATTCAATATGATTCAAAGTTATTGCAATATCAAAGCTATAAGACAGTGACGCTGAATCTTGAAAGTTACAATAACTAACATAGGCTGAGAAACCGATCACAATACTCTAAGGAAAAACAATGCTTACAGAATCCTATAGACGTGTTGCATTATAAGTTACACAAAAGTATATAGCCAATAATGTAACTTGAGATATAAGAACGATGCATAGGGAATTCCATTCCTCTAATTTGATTAACAACCACTTCAGCAATCTGTATAGCCTCTTCAAAATCGGAAACTTTTTGGTCTACGAAGAAGTTTGTTACCAGCAAAATCAAACATAAAATAACTTAAAACTGGGCTTATTAAATAAATACAAACGGTCAGAAACTTGATTAATATAGCATAACACGTGTAAGCAAAACATTAAAGTTGAAGCTTAATATCTATTGAAAGCAACTAAGACTTTGCCGATGGTAATATAATGACACATGTATGTACTAAAACTGGAAATATACATTTATAACTGAAAATATGTTATAAAATATATTAATTTTAGTCCCACTACATAAGCAATCTAGATAACATCATGAAAAATCGAAAACATTGTAATAAAAGTAGTTTCTTACCTGCAAGCCTTGTTCGAATGAACCACAACAAATAAGAAATAGACCGAAAGCCAATGTTGCATAAATAATATGAGGCGCAGCCTTTCCCAACATATCAATTGCTATCTGGGAAGGTCCATTATGAACCGCAATGTGTAGACCTTCGACATATATTGCTGTCATGTTTCCGATGTTTATACATTTGGTAAAAAAATTACGATAGTTTGATCCAATGTTAGCAAGAACAGCGTTAGAAATGAACTCATGTAGGTCGACTTCACGCAAGACTTCATCGGCAAAAGCGGCCAATCTTCCATCTGGACCTGCAATTATGAATCGCTGAAGATTTCGAAACCCACTGTGTCCAATCCGCCGAATAATATCAATGAAAACGTCAATGGGTAAGGAAACCATAACAAAAATAGATAGTGTGGGAAGAAATTTTTTTTATCGTTGAGTTAGGAAAATGAAATTGAAATATGTATTGCCAAGGAGAGTTTATTAGGAAAGTGAAATTTTTTTCTTTTCGATATGATATGATGATGAATGTATATAGCGGTTCTTGCAACAATAAGTATTAAAATAAAATTAATATTTATTGACATGCTTTACTTTAAATTGGACAAGACAATTCGTTTTGATATGACCAATAGGCATATAAAAATATCAATATATTAACAGTCTTCTATAATAAGTAGGACAAGACAATTCTTATTAGGGTGCATTTGTTTAGACGATAAGAGAGAGGTCCTATCATCTTAGAATAGGATGCATTTGTTTAGCAACAATCAATAAATCGACCGGAATACCAGAAAGCAAAACAATGTTTACAAACACCGTGGGATGTATTGCATTGTAGTAAACATTGAGGTAACTGTCCATATCGCATTGTCGAACGATAAGATGCAGATAGAGGTGTTTCCATTTCTCTAATCTGATTAACGACCACATCAGCTATCCGTACTGCCTGATCAAAATCTTCAACTTGACTGTCTAAGAAATAGCTTGTAACTGTCAATCCTTCCTCAAATGAACCACAACAAATAAGAAAAGTTCCACAAGCAAACATAGCGTAACTGATATGACGGGATGCCTTCCCTAACATATTAATAGAAATATGGAAAGGACCGGACATGACAGCAATACGAAGACCTTCGACATAGATGGCAGTCAAATTATCGACTTTTAAACATTCGATGAAGAAATTACGATAACTAGAACCATCGTTTACGAGTCGACCGGTAAATATGAATTCATCTAACTTAACTTCTCGCAAGACCTCCGCTGAAAACGCAGCATTCTTTCCATCTTTTCCAGCAACTATGAAAGGTGAGAGGTTGTGAAATCCTGCATGCCCAGCGCGACGAACAGTATCGATAAGAATAACACTTGGAAGTTCTGGTATTGTAATAGGGTATTGAATCTGTATCATAAAATTTTGAACATAAATTAACTTTTCTATTTCTTATTAAAATTGGAAGAAAAACTAAACAAAATAGTTTAAGAAAGATTACAATAACTAACATAGGCTGAAAAGTTGGAAGAATTGACAGCAAAATCCGTTAATGGAAAAGACTAATCATATATTTTAATATAGAAACATTTAGTTCGTCGAGACCAAACTATAAAAGTTCAGAGAGTGAGAAGATTTATAACTGGAAATAGATGAGATGAATTTTTGACTAGAATAAGTTAGATAGTAAATGAAGAAACTTGAGATTTATGTTCGTAATATAAAAGACAATGGCTAGTTGAGTAAAAATTTTATCTTTCTAGCTACGCATGATGACTATATTGAAAAAAACCATTTGACAAGACGAAGATCAGAAAAGATATTTACTATAATACCATCAAAGTCGGAATACGTAAAACTATAGTTGAATTATGAATATTATTAGAGATATTAAAGTGTTGATGTTAGTAAACATTTATATATGCAATAAGTGTTATGGCTATTTCAAAATTGGTTTGTATTAAAAAAATAATTAATAAACAAATACCTTGCAATTGATAGAGGTGATTAAAAACATTATCTGACATAATTTGATAATTTACAAGATTTCCATACATAACATTCCAAATACTATTGCCATATAATACAATAATTCGTTCTTGAGAATACAACCAAACACGAATATCGACAAGCTTAGCATACAAAAGACTTCATTTTCAAAAGCACCGACGGTCCCGAATAGATATATGGATAATATACTACATCTTGCCAGAAACAAGGAAATTGCCAGCATGTGCAGTTGTACAAGACTTCCACACTATAAAATTGGGGCAAACAAAACAACGCCGAGAAATTATTAGAGTTCGACCACTCCATACCTGAAATGATGAAATTCGATTATATATAAACTGCCTTCGTTGAATTAAATTTTAGTATAAAACACTTATTAGATAGTTAAAGTACCTGGCTCTTTATATACACAAATTCTCGCTATAGCTATATAGGTTCCTTGCAGGTCTGGCAATTGTGGCCAGGTTTGCGGCACCGCCCGCACTTACGCTGATCTTTAGGCTTCGTTTGCTACCATAATACAACAAATGGTTATCAGTAGTTATTAGATATGCACATATAGTAAACAATATTTTCATTCACAAAAAATTGTTGACATACCGGATATTTACCGATCGATCTTATGCATTTCTTGTGGGGCCTTCCCGATGGTCGACGAGTAAGCAGTGGCTGTAAATCAAGGCCAAACTCCGGGCAATGAAGGTTGTACTCAGTAGGAATTCCAGGGATTGGACTGATGCTTCCTGCATAAATGTGTTTCCAATTCTCGACAGAGTAGAATTGATCAACAAGAGAGTGGAAACCAGCACCTGCTATTTTGCCTGCTGCAATGGCGTGAGGGCATGGATATTTCAGCATCTCAAATACACGACATGTGCAACTCCGGCTCATGAGATCGACATGGTACGTCATGTTATTTTTAGAGACAATAGAGTATTCCCAAATGTTAACTGGCTGCACATTGCAGGTGGTAGATATCACAAAGTTCTTTGAGAGCTTTTTTCTGATAGTTGGTGTGATATCAGGAACTTATTTTTCCGTAGCATTCCGACGGAGTACAGACCAACTCGTCATAGTAGCCCTGATACACTCGATCATTGACACAATCGGATATTCTCTAGCTTCCTTGAGAACTTTATTTAATGTCTCGACCACATTGCTCGTCATAATATTGAATCGATCCCCTACAAAATGTGACCGAGCCCAATGTGGAAGTACCAATGCCATAAGATAGTCGGCATATCCTTCATCAAGTTGTTTAATTTAATCGAACCACATTAAAAACTCCAATTGAGTGTAAGCACGAGCGGCTCTGGAAACTAATTTCGAAAGAGTCTTGGTCTTGAATATGTGAGAAATATTTCTGCATAGATGGATTATGCAGGCCTCATGTTTGGCAAGTGGATATACCTACGTTAACAATGAAAAACAGCTGTAAATAACCCAATACTATATCAACATTGACTAACATAAAACAAGTTAAATACGAAAACATTTATTAATCTACATAAAATGTACTGTATTGTCCGTGGCATTATGAAAAGAAGGTGTAAATAATTAATAGAGTAATTAATATCCTATTTGATTACTGTGAACTAATAAATAAACATTACTGTTAATAAATATGTATTAATGATGATAATAACATATTAATGTATATAAGTAAGCATAGCTTTTGTAGTCCACGGTAAATAGAAGAGTGTCTATCAGAAACAAAGAGAAGGTCTTCAGAGTCTGGTATAGCTGACTTGAGATTACGGAAGAACCATTCCCAAGATAAATCGTTTTTGCCGTCCACCACCCTGAATGCTAAAGAAAAGATTTGGTAATTTCCATCTTGGCTGCTAGCGGTTACTAGGTATCTATTGTATTTTCCGAGCATGTGAGTTTCATCTATTATGACAACCTTCCTCTTATACTTCCAACCTTCGATCGATGCCTCAAAAGCAATAAACAATGACTGGAATCGTTGGAGACCGTTTCCAAATGCTTCGGTATCCAAATTGCAAATTGTACCGGGATTATATTCTTTGAACAAGTGAATATAAAAACGGAGAAGGGCGAAGCTTCCTTGAGCGGTACCTTTGGATTTCTTCATTGCGATTTCACGGCTTCTCCAAGCCTTCCAATATGATATGCTTACGTTGTATTCTTCAAATACTCTCGTTGGAGATCCCGGTGACTTGGTCCTACAGCATTGCCATTATAATTTCGTTTGACCAACTCGCCTGTTACTAACGTTGTAGCCTTTCGATGATAATTAGAACGCTCCTCAATCGAACATGTGTGCTCTAGATTTGCTTTCCGAATTTGAAAGTTTGAAGAAGAGTCTATCATCGTTGAGCGTACTCGCCATCGACAAGTTTTGCCCACGCATTTGAGGACGAGTAGTGTTTTTGACTGATTGCATTGACAGCCATCATCAGTTTGCAGTGACACTTGTTTTTGAATACTTTACCAACGTAAAGCTCATCTCCCTCGTACTCAACATCACCTAGCGCATCATCATTTCCACGATCTCCTATCTCATCGTCCGTGTCATCGTTGTAAGGTGGCGCATCACGGTGGAAGATGCCGCTTGGGATAGACAAATAAATGTTTTCATCCGCTTCTACACCAGAACCAGCAGGAAAATTATTTGCTGCAAGGTGAGCTCCTAGTCCCGCCATCGTTTGACCAAACCTTGCCCAGTATGTCTATGCTGCTGGCGTTTGATAAATGTTAACGAAAACATTTACTGGATGTTGGTTGTTACTGGTAATAGGTTCGGATTGATGGTTATCTCCAAATAGATATTGAGCAAGTCGAGGTGAGTTGTTCGGATCAGGGCAGAAGGATGACAAATCAACAGGTGATGGCGTCTGGTAGTCCTCTGCTAGATTTAAAGTTGGGTCTGATCTCGAACCGGAGATTACACCATCGTGGAAGGTAAAATCTTGCTAATCGTTTAAATCGTCATCATTATCAGCTGAAGAGGAATATGAGCTATATCCCTCATTATCTTGTGATCTAGGATGTGGAACCCTCAACGAACTTGCAACTTCATTTGGCGTTGTTAATTTGAATGTAACGAAAAGTTGGATGACATTACTCCCACCACATAGCTGAAAAAGAATATGTAGTTCTTCGGTGGAGTGGATAATTAGAGGTGGAATAGACCGCATCTTCGTTGTTGTGCCACACCGAGCCAGCTAGTAAGTTATCTCAACTTTGATGTTCTCCAAAGTAATACCGAACTTCTGTCGAATGTCATTGGACAAGTCATCCAAAGAAATTTCCGAAGACACCCTCATGCTTCCGGTAACTGCAAAATGATTTATCGAAAACTCCCACTCTCCACATGCCAGCTTCATCCATTCCCCTCTTACAAGGGAGATTTGTTGAATCTACAAGGGCAAAGTCACAATCTCATAAGAAAAAAATTGACTTTGGCATAAGAAAATATGAAAACATATAGGCGGGAAATGCTAAATTTTACAATAGATGTTAGATATAGAAAAAACACTTTATATACCATTGATCTTTTGATGATCCCAAACATGTAGAAAACGATGGATCAAGTATGTTTCAAGGCATTAATGTTTATGTTAAATTTTGGTGTTGTGGTGGTTGAGAGAGCATTAACACAACATCCAATATATAGAGATTATGTATACGTTGATCAACTTGTATATCTGGTAGCATCTTTAAAATTACTAAAATATAAAAAGGATATATAATGAGGGGTGTCACTTCTCAATTAAATGAGGATTAAACGTTTATGCGTGCATCTGACATGGTCAAATAATACTCTATCCAATATTAACATAAACGTCCTATAATATACGAAAATATAAAAATATTATATATTTATTATAAATTCGATATAGTAATGACCAAAAATTATACATTAAACACATGCACATTCTTATTTGATAATATAACCATAATAGTACGAGCGTTAATTGGTATAAAACATGATAAACACAGTATATACGGTAATATGTTGAATTATTAGTGCAATTTTTAAAAATAATTAGAATGTATTGGAAATACTTCGATATGTTCGATATATTAATAGTAGTAATATAATATTGTAGATACTAGTAGACCATGAGTACATCAAGTTGCGATCTGTAGTATATTCGATATCTTCACATATGTCAAATATGTCCCCTGCGAGATATATAGTCATATCACACGCATCTATATTATATAGATTTAGTAAACGATATTGACGCTATCGTGTTGCCTATTTTTATTGGAATCGATGGCCATAAGCATTCCACGTGTCCAAATAAAAGTCTGAGTAACTTCTTAAGGTCACGTCAATAAAAAATCGTTTCTCGATTAATATTTGTTACGATTTTTTGTTTTTAGGATGCTACTTTAGATTCTAGAAGTATCACCTCGTCTAACCAAAGTAAAGCGTTAAGTGGGTTAGCAAGTAAACGTTTAGAAACTAATACTGAAACAAGTTAGAAAATATTTAAAATAATCCTAATAATACACGTTAATAGATTTTACAGCAACAATATAATCGATACAGCTCTTACCTTCGAGAGAATGTTCATTAGGGTATCTTTATTTACAGTAGCATTATCACGATAATATAATACGAAATAAAAATTTAATAAAAATAGTTTTGCGTACAACAATTCGGTATTAGTGAAGAGTTATTGTTTATAGTGGAAAACAAAAAATACTTATAATCAAGTTCGTATTACTGTGAAAAATAAAACTATTAAGTGATTGTAGTACCATATTTATGTTTGCCATACCACAAATAAAAAAAGAGAT
>OVAY01002726.1:0-15503 GCA_900406395.1 Kernera saxatilis | reverse complement strand
CCTGTTTCCCATCAAGCCTCCACTGCTAACGATTATGTCGAGCTCACTGGAGTTTTTTGTAGACGACCCCCCCAAATTTGTCTCCGCCGCAACCTTGCCTTTTTCCAAACCCGCAGCCAGCGCCATCTTATGAAACTCTTGAAAATACACCATCTCCCGCTCTGATTAAACCTCTTTAAGAACATTCACACTAGTAAGAAGTGTATCGGCGGTGGTAAGTCTCTCCCAGAACTCCATAGCGTCATCAACTCCACCGCATGATCTCTCTGTTCCCGGATTAAGAATCAGCCTCTCCAGACAACTCTTTGTCCGCCCGTCTAACTCCTTATCTCCATTCTTAAAAGGACCTGAACCATGGCCAATTTCAAAGTTACCTCATTTCTGAAAACGATATCGCTCCACATAACACACACCACTGTTACACATAACGCCAAATCCGGTAAATCTGGTAAATCCGGTAAATCCACCCAGACCACCATGAATAACTCAACATCCTGATCGGTTGTGATGTCAATGGGAGGTGGGTTCCTTTCGTTGTTAAGCATGAATGATGGGAGCTAATATGTTAGTGCAATCATCTCACCAAACCCGACTAGGCAAACTCCTCGGACTTTGCTGATAAGTGCAGCATAACTTTCATTTTCGTTTAGGAGAAGCTTGAACTTACACCCGCCAGCCTCCAGATTCAAAGCCCATTCGCCATCTGTGGACTTAACCCATACACCTCGTAACAGGCGAACAAGCATTCCCATTCTCAACACCTGAAACGAAAACATTTTGGCAGTTAACAAAAAAGTTAGCGGCAAACAAAACTCATATGGATAAATAATTATGCTCAATAATTATTTTCCCCACCGGCGCTAGCTCCGCATGTAACCCCATATGCTACCTAACACATTTATGTCAGCTTATGGTGTCTTAAACCCAGAAAACATCTGCATTTTGTTGCTTAACTAAAGCAGCATAAATTAATTGAGAGCTCGAAGAGGTAGTAGTATTCTGACCATAGCCACAAATCTACAACTTACAGATCTTTGGTTTGACGAAATTAGATGGCAAACATATATATTCTCGAAGAAATCAATTGGTTTACTGTCACCCAAGCTTTCGTTGCACTGAGTTATCAGTCTCTGCATCAACCTAGGTCTATATAAACATGATAAAGAAAATCTTCCCACATATACATACATTATTTTCCATCGATTACAAAATCTTTTGCATTAAATGCAGCCGCCTGACGTGGCCAATTGATTTGTTCAGAACACACCAGGACAACTACAAATACAGTGACCTAGCTCTATAAACTGAACTACTTTCTGACCGAAATATTTTCGAAAATTTGCTACCATCTGCGTATCATCTGCGCGCCTAAACGAGGGGTAATACCGTCAATTTACCAGTATCTGAAACAATAAAACTAAATATTTTTGTGTTTTGTTTTCTGGCCAATTTTGGGCCCATTTTATGTCATTTAGACAATTTACTCATAAAACAATATATCTCAACGTAGAAATTTGATTTTTTCTTTTTTTTTCATATATCTTTTTATTAATTTATTTCCTTTTGAAAATAATTTCCATATTTTTTTTTTGATTCAATATTTTCCATCTTTCACTTATCAAATAAATTATTTTTTTATATATTTGTAATTATAATTTGTTTATCTATATTTTGATATCTATTTGGATATATATAAATGGGAAGATTATTAGAACGACGCATAATTATGAGTTTATTATTAGAATAGCTTACATTTTTTTAAATTACTAGAATATTTTTAATACCTATAATACCTTTTTAGCCTATGTTAAAAAAATGTTTTTACAGAAATGGCATTTTTTTTTTTCATGTCAGCAAAAAAATTCAATAATTACGATTAAGCCACCGTAATTTCGAGTTAAATAGAAAGTCTGTCGAGAAAAATCTATCGCGGCTATACTGACAGAGTTATAAGCACCTCACAGATTTATGAGGAATGACAGATTTGTTTAACAGACTTATTTGATTGACATAGTATTTTAAAAAAATCTCTCATATGTTACAGCAATTTTATTTTCTTTGGCATACATATTATCTATGACAGACTTATTCAAAAGACTTATTAAGACGAGTTCACATATTTAATTACTTCCAATAGATTTATTTTTGGTTGACATACGTATCACACAGGTTTATTTTGATTCGACAAAATTAACGAATGTATTTGGTAGCATACGTTTACCTTGTGGTGACACACTTATTGGTAAGCATCTCGACATTTATTAACTATGTCACCAAACCAGACTTAAAAGTTATTTACTAGATTAGCATTGACGTAGTAGCAGTTTTGTTTTGACATTGTAACATATATTTTTTGTTGAGTAACAATTATGCACTTTAGTAACAGACTTACATTACGTTAAATACGACAGACTTATCCCTTACTAAACTAACTCTTTTAATAGTAATTAATATATTCATGGTAGATATTTGATACTCTACGATCACAGACATTGTATAACAGATTTATTTATTAGGCCACATCATCCAAAAATAAAAGAAAATAAAAGGCATTGCTCATGAAAACAAAGATACATCTTCGTGATGTGTTTGTTTTTAAGTTTAATCATTTTCAACAACTAGCTGAAGTTTTATAGAGTTCAAACAGTTAGCCAAAAACTAAGATTGCAAAACTGTGATTTAGTATTTTAGATAGAATTAATTTATATCTTTTGGATGAGCAGTAAAAACACATTCCTTCATTGATCTTAATGAACAATTATATTCAAGAACCAAAATAATTAAAGAGATTGAGAAAACTAAGATTTTTATTAGTGGTTATGTTTTACAATCTATGTGTTCAACGATTACAATTTATAAACCAAAATGAAATATATAGTTCTGAAATATATTGTAACATACAAAACTCAAAAATAAAACTTCAAAAATAAAATATAGGAACAAAGTTTTACCTCACGAGTTAAACGGTGGAGACGACGTTAGAAGGCACTGCAGCAGGCGGAGAAGACTCCAAATCGCAAGGAAGACGAAAGGTCTCTGCAAAGATAAACAATCATTTTCGTGGATGTGAAAAAAATTGCTAGCTGTTAGAGAATCAAATGGAGAATCAGAGAACGCAGACTCGCTAGAGAACGAAGACGGAGCCAGAGAAGAAGACGACCCCAAACCCTAGTTTTCTCTATCGCAGTAGAAGAAAGATTTTGGATTGAGCAAGAGAAAAGAGAGATTTGGGAAGAGAAAGAGAAAAAAAAAAAGAGATTTTGGGAGGAAATAGAAACGATACATACAAAAAAAAAAAAAAAACGTGATTAAATGAATTAATAAAAAATTGGATTAAGGAAATCACTACTGAAAAAATCAGATTTAATTATTTTTAGGTGAAAAATAATTTAAAATGGCAGAGTAGTTATTATTTGACAAAAATTTGGTTTACTTGTTTTTTGTCGATAAATATGTGTTATTCTAGTAAGCACTCATAGAAAGGTGTTACTCTAGTAATATCATAACAAATTAGATTAATTACATACAAATACTTATAGAAGATATTTTGTATCACAGTTGTACACTACAATCCACGACACTACCGTGTACGTCCATTGCCCTAACTCTAAGATGTTATACTATATCATAAACCCTAAACCTTAACGGAAAACAAAATCTTAAGGGAATACTAAACTCTAAATCTTAAAAGAATACTAAACCCTAAACCTAAGAAAATATTAAACCCTAAACCCTAAGAAAATACTAAACCCTATGGGAATATTAAATCATATACCCTAAGGAAATATTAAACCCTAAAAGGATACTATACCCTAAACCCTAAGGGATTACTAAACCCTAAACCCTAAGCGAAAACAAAGCCCTAAAAAAATACTAAACCCTAAACCCTAAGAGATTACTAAAACCTAAACCCTAAGGGAAAACAAAATCTTAAGGAAATGCTAAACACTAAGGGAATACTAAACTCTAAAGAAATACTAAATCCTAAACCTTAAGGGAATCAAAAATAAAATTTAATGTGACATCTATTCAATAAAAATAATATCGACACCGAAAATAAAAAAGTGAGAGAGAAGAGGGTTTCGTCCGTTCGTCTTGGTTCTGGTGGCCGATGTCCCTCCGACGGCGATACCGTTTTGCTTTGCTTTCTTTCTTTTCTCTGGCTTTTGCTTCCACTTTGGTTTTAGGAGATAGATCCCCATTTCTAGATCTAGATCTAGTTTTCTAGATTTTGGTTTTGGGAGATAGATCTCCATGTCTTGCTTTGCTTTCGTGTGGTGAACTCTCTAGTGGTGACGTCTTGTTGTTTATGGTGCTGTTGGCTGCATTTTTGGCTTTTGTGGAGGTTTGAGTTTTGCGAAGCTTTCCGGTGGTGGTTCTGAGCTCGTTGGCAGTGGGCTTCCTTGCGTGTTGCAGTTTCTTCAACCTTTTCTCAAATCTGGGTGCTCATCAGTCTCTCCTAGACAAAGTGTTGGTGCTAGGGTTATGGTTTTTGGTTTCCTCTCGTCGCCCTTGGCTATATGTATCATCTCCGGTTTGGATCTTTCCCGTTCTGGCGGCGTGATCATGGTTGGTTCTATTGCCTTTGTCCTCTTTCTGTCCTGCAGGTTTCCTCCCGATCGGTTTGGTCTTTTGGTTCTGTTCAAGTGTCATTCTATTGCTTCTCTTATCTGTGAGAGTTGTGATATCCGGTGTGGTCCTATTTCACTCCTTGTATCTATACATCAGCTCCGTTCGAGTGTTGTCCATTTCATTAGGCTTTGTTGAGGAGTTCTCTTGGGTCGTGGTTTGTATTCGACTTTTGCCGTATCTAGAAGATTCTCATATGTTCTATCTAGCCGGGATTTCAAGTCAAGGTTCCTTTGTCTAAAAGGTAGTTCCTAGTCGCCATAGGAGGATTTCGTCGCCGTTTGGTTTAGTCGTTGAAGGCTTTTGCGGTGTGGCATTTCAAAAGGTCTCCAGGAGTGAGGTTTATGTGCAGATATAGTTTTTGGCTTTGGTATATAGTTTAATTATGTTTGTTGTCCTTAGTTCTGGATTTTGATTCAATCGAGTGTTTAAGCGTCATCCGTTTAGATTTCCTATTTTTTTCTCTGAAATGGGGCTTTTTGGCTCAAATGTATGTATATACGTCCACGAGTATATTTGAAACTAGGGCGAGTTCCACGCGTTGTGCGGAATTATAGTTTATATAATAAATGTGTAATATGCAATATTTTGTAACTAAAAAAATAATATATATATTGTGATAAACTGTTTTAAATTAGTCTGTTAAAATTCATTTTAAAAAACAATAAAAAATATCACAAATCAAAATCGGACAATAGATAATTATTTTTAATATGGGTTATCCTCAATAGACTATTGTTAATTTTTTTAATTAATTTGAGTTTTTTAAAAAAATTTCTACAAAGATTATAAAATGAGATAATCATGATTATATAGTTTAGTATCATGTTAAACCTAAATTCCAAACCNATGATTATATAGTTTAGTATCATGTTAAATCTAAATTCTAAACCTTAAATGAATTTTAAGTAATAGACAAAAAAATGAAATGTAAGAAGATCTATTTAATTGAAAAATGAATGATACTGAATCATGTTTTGATGAGATTAAAAATCTAATTGAATAACTAAATACAAATTTTAGTGAAATAATAGATAGTTTGTTTAAGTTTTGTTAATAAATAATGAGATAACACTTGGCAGCTTCTCATAATTTGAATTAGTGAAAACTTTAAAATGTTATAGTAGTTTTAGTGTTAAAATTGATATAATTGTGTTATGATTTGTAGTTTTTTTGATCTTGATGTTTTTAATAGAAAACTTCTATTTAACATATACTAAGAGGATATCTTGCAGTTTCTCATCATTTGGAAGTTAAAATTGGGGGAATTGCTAAAAATGACATAAAACTTGGTTGGAAATGCAAATGTACACCCCTTATATGAGTTTAATCAAAAGTAACCTAAAAGGGTAGGGAAATTACAGTTTCCTCCCCTATGACCAAACAAAAAACGGAAAGAACAATTACTCTTTTAACCTTACGAAGTTTCAAAACATAAATAAGACGTATGCTCGTTGGACTTCATACAGAATTCTACATTATCAGTCTGAACATGAAGTCTGATACGTAATTAAATCTTATATTTAAATTATAAAATTAAGGACAATTAATTTGATTAAAAATGTATATGGATAAATAACATATAAGCAATTGTGAATTGTAAAAATTAAAATTTCATATTATTGAATCATATTAAACCTAGTAAGATAAATTAGGTTATAAACTACATATATACTTGAGCAGACTACATGTAAAGTCTGTTCGTTATATTTCTTTCAAAAGTCTCATAGATCAGACTATAAATGAAGTCTGAAATGTAAGGGACTGATGATTATGTCTTGAAATGAAGAAAAAAAACCAGTTATGAAAGCTAGAATTTTGTCAAGTTAAAAGGTCTAATTTGATTCTTACCGAGAGTTTGAGTGATCTTGGTTTTCACTATGATTATTAATATTGATTTGATTTGTTGGGTTTTGAGTATTTGAATTTGTAACTAAATATTGCATACCTTCAGTTTCATAGATACCTATGATTCTATCTTAGAAAGAGAATTTGATTTATGTTATATTACAAGAGCTCTTAATCGTTATCAATTTTCTGCAGGCACCAAAACAATCCACCTGAGCAACTTGAGGATATAGTTGCAAGGATTCTCTCCATGGTACCTCCATGGACACGTGTTTATATAGTTCAGCGTGTTTAAAACCGCTTTATTGATAAACAATTGTAATTTTTTAGATACTCGATATATATATGTTTTGGTGTATGATATATTATCGTTGTGTACTCTTTTAGTTGTCGATGTTTTTGTAACTTCTGTTGTTGTATGGTTTTTGAACAGAGAGGTTAATGAAAAACTTGGTTTGCCGATCTTTACTCGTTCAGTTGCCATTTGCTGTATCATCATATGGTCTTTTTTAGTTATAGTGGAATTTTCGAAAATGAGGAAACTCAATGGTTATTGACTAAAAGCAAGTACTGATATATCAAAACTTTCATGAAAACATCATCTAAAAATTTGCAAACAATCCTACGTTTCATGACTAAACAACATGTAAAAAAAAAAATAATAACTACTACTCCATAATTGATTGTGAAACAAACTTGACTTGAAGTCACCGAAATAAGCTAGAAGTCTAATCCAACCAAAAAAATTGGTTTTGCCATAATTATAACACATAACCATGTCAAACTCATACATAAGCAAAAATACTAACTAACACACATGAGAAAACAAAAAAAATAAAAAATAATTTATAAATAATGCATTTTTAACAAAATACTACTATACAGACTTCATATGAAATCTGCTCAGATGAATTCTGTTACTGAGCAGACTTCACCTAAAGTCACAAAAATGACTCCTCGGGTTTTTTTAAATCGGCTCGGGTTTTTTTGGATTTGCCTGGACCGTTCGTCTTAAAATGTTGATTTTGTTGAGAAATCTTGAATATTTGGTAGGGTTTAGTTTAAAGGTTAGAGTTAGACCCTCTAATGAAGTCTGCAAAAATGAGGTAGACCCTCTAATGAAGTCTGCAAAAATGAGGTAGAAGCATTATATAACAAGAAGACCGAGTAAACTATTATTATAGCACATAACCATGTCAAAGTCTTACAGAGACAAAAAAAAATGACTAACCCACATGAGAGAACAAAAAAATCTAAAAATATCATTTATAAGCAAGGGGTTTTTAAAAAAATTTATAATACAGACTTCTTATGCAGTCTACTAAGAAGACTTCCACTGAAGTCTATAAAAATGAGCTAGAAGCCTAATCCAATAGGAAATTTGATTTTGCCTTAATTATAATACATAACAATGTCAAACTCATACAGAGGCAAAATAAATAACTAAGAAACATGATAGAACAAGAAAATCTTAAAAATCATTTATAAATATGCTGTAAATGCATTTTTAACAAAATTATCTACACAGACTACCCAAGCAGACTTCTGCATCAGAATTCCAACAAAGTCTACTCGTCTGGCCTTTACACAAAGTCTACACAGGTAGACTTCAACAGTAGACTTACCTAGGAGACTTCAAATGTAGTCTGTAATTTAGGTTAGTTCTGCAATTGCAAACTAACGAAGAAAGACTTCTTCAGAAGTTTGCATCGTTTTCAGACTTCATTGGCAGTCTGCCTTTGTTAATTTGTAGGTTACTTGTGCAATTAACCAAAATTTTCACTTTCGACTAATAGACTTCATATGAAGTCTGAAAATTAAAAGAATTAGTTTTGCAATTGACCAAAAGTTCGACTTTTTAGAGCAGACTTTTTTTGTTGTCTGCTAGAGTAAGCAGACTTCATTTGCAGTCTACACAAATCCAGTACATTTGTCATCATATTTTCAGACTTCAGGTGAAGTCTGCTGAAGTCTACTCCACTTGAGCAGACTTCACCTGAAGTCTGCGCCAAATTAGTTTTGCAATTGACTTTGTTTGACTTTTAGAGCAGATTTCATATGAAGTCTACACCATCAAGCAAACTTCATATGAAGTATGAATTATTTGCAGGTTATTTTTGTGTTTGACAAATATTTCGAAGAGTAGACTTCTTTCGAAGTCTGCTCCGATAGCAAACTTCATATGAAGTCTACTAATTAAATTAAAATTAAATGTTTTCCGGGTCAATGTTTTATGTTTTGGTCAAATGCAAAAGTAACATAAGTAAAGTTCAAATGAAATATGCTCTAAAAGTCAACATTTTGGTCAAATGCAAAAAAGTAATATCGTTTTAACGCAGACTTCATGTGAAGTCTGAAATTATGTTCGGACTTCAAATGAAGTCTACTATAAAAGTCAATATTTTGGTCAATTGCAAAATTAATCTGCCTTATTTAAGACTTCATTTTCTCATCTTGTCATTTTCTCGTGACTTGAGTTTTAGAAAACTTTAAAATATTATATAAGATAATATATGGCGTTCACAAAATGTGTAATAAGTACAATGACACAAAAATAAAATGTTATATTACAAAAAAAATTAAAATAAGTGTTATATTTTCAAAATTTTCTATAAATTTTTTAAAAAGTGTTTATAGACACAATAAAGTCTTTTAGACCAAACAAAACAATATTTATTTTTGTTTCTCTATGAGGGCTTTTTGCAAACCACTCTAGAATAATCTGAAATGCTAGAAGTAGTAATCGTGGACAGAGCTTAAACCCTAAAAACCCCCCCCCCCCCTTTCGTTGAATAACCGCCTTCAAAGAGAAAGACAAAACGAAGAATCAAAATACGACCTAGATCTGACTCTGATCCGATCTCACTTCCCCCCCACGAGCTATGAGGAGAGTTACCGGACTCGCTACGCGCACAATCTCATCCTCCATCGCCGTTCATTCACGGCTCGCTCAGACCACGGCGATGATGACCACGGTTTCTTCCTCCGAGCCTCCCTCCCGGAGATTTAGTGGTCTACCAACGCCGTCTTTTGCCGGCGGAGTCGCTGGGATTGTGTTCTTTTCCGCCGCTGCGGCTTCGTCTCTTGGTCAGGAAGTTCACGCCAAGGAAACGTCGGGGCTGGCCCAGAAATTCAACCCTAAAGAAGTGGTTCTGTATCAGTACGAGGCTTGCCCTTTCTGCAATAAGGTTAAAGGTAAATCCCTATCACGCCAATTAATCTGGGAAATGTTGGATCTGATCAAATTTTGATCATGGCAATTCATGATATTATGCTTATAGGTTGAAGATAGTGCGACTTTTTGATGGAAAACGCAGAAATCTGATTTATTGTCAGTAATTGATTCATGATTAAGCCATGTCTCTGTTTTGCTGGTATGATCATTGCAGTTCCATGAATCGATCTTTCACTGGAAATGTATATAATGCTTTTTTGGCCGAACGCTATGCTTATTGGTTTGAACATAGTGAGATTTTTTACAGAAAACTGAGAAATTTGATAATCAGCGCAAATGTTTTAAGTCAAAGCCTCCTCCGAGGCAATAGAGCTCGTTATCTTCTCATCTTGTAGCTCATAGTTGCGTGATCAGTGTCTGTAATTGATTGATGATTAAGCCATGTCTTTATTTTGCTCGTATGATAATTTGGGCAATCGTTTATCCTCTGTAGCGTTCTTGGATTTCAACAAGATTCCATACAAGATTGTTGAAGTGAATCCCATGAATAAGAAAGAAATAAAATGGTCTGATTATAAGAAGGTGCCCATCCTTACTATAGATGGTGAACAATTGGTTGATTCTTCAGGTTTGTCCGTGTGTTCTGTCTCTAACCTGTAATCTTCTTTCCATTACCAATTGTGTACCAGCTTAGTTTAGTTATATTTGATTCTATGGTGCAGCGATAATCGATAGTTTATTCCAAAGGATGCACCCTGAAATTTCGAAGAATGAAGATGATGAAGAGACTAAATGGCGCAAGTATGATCATTTTTTATAAAAAAATTTAGTGACCGATACTGATTCTAGCTCGAGATTTGTGACATCACAGGACTGAGCTAATAATGTATCTACCTGTTATAGGTGGGTGGACAATCACCTTGTGCATCTTTTGTCACCAAACATATACAGGAACAGTTCAGAGGCTCTGGAGTCCTTTGATTACATCACCACCCATGGTATGGTTAGAGTAGAGTTTGCGTTTCTCTTTTTTCTTTTACCCTTCTTTATATACTCATTTCGTATTTATATCCTTTCGGAATATATGTGTGGGTTAACCAGATGAAATCTTGGGATTCCCAGTTTTATATAATCTTAAACATCATCAGAAAGATTTTGTAGGAGTGTACATCTTCTCTAAGTCGTAATATAACGCCATGGATAATTATATGCAGGAAATTTCAGTTTCGCGGAAAGACTAGTGGCAAAGTATGCAGGAGCAACGATAATGTACTTTGTGTCAAAGAAACTGAAGAAGAAATATAACATCACAGATGAACGTGCGGCTCTTTATGAAGCTGCTGAGACATGGGTCGATGCCTTGGAAGAGCGTCCTTACCTCGGTATGTCCAACTTACAACATAATACTTAATTTAGTAAGGAAAAGAAAAGCCATAGTCCCCACTTTCTTGATTGGTTAATGATCATAGCTTCTAATTAGCAGGTGGGTCAGAACCAAACTTGGCTGATCTCGCGGTATTTGGTGTTCTGAGGCCAATAAGGTACCTTAGATCAGGTAAGGATATGGTGGACAACACACGCATAGGCGAATGGTATTCTCGAATGGAGAACACGGTCGGAGAGCCTTCAAGGATCAAAGAATAAAGGATCCATGCTCTTATATCTCTAGTGAAAATATGAATCTCATAATATATCGCTGATTTTCACGGCGTAACAGTATTTGAAGCTTTAGGACTAGAGAAGTAAACAGAAAAGCAAAAGGAATAATCCATATCTTCTTGTGAATGGGAGATTTTTTTAGTACTGTGACATGCTTTTGGTGCATGGTTCTCAGTTTTCTATTGATTGAATTTTCATATTTATACAAAGGGAAAATCAAAAGGTGATTTCTGATTGGTAATTTAGGCATAAAGTAATTGGTTGAATGAATTTTGTTCCGCGATTCTTTTCTTACAAAGTTTATGGTCGAAACGTGGAAATTTTTCTGCTTGTTAAATTTCATGTTATCTAATAGAATTCTACTATTATTAATTTGTTAGAGTTTACTACCAAAAGTAGGCGTGTGGTTCGGTTATATCGGTTATCAGATATTTTGGTATAGAATTATGGGTATTGAAATTAATTGAACAAAAATTTGGTTCGATTCAGTTTGATTAACGGTTAATTCAGTTGAGTTAGTAGGTTAAAATCAATACAAAAATTCGGTTCAATTATCGGTTTGGTTCGAAAAGTGATTTAGAGAAATTTTGGTATAATTTGGTTTAATCAAGTAATCTTGAGTTGTAAGAGTTTCTCTTGAGTCTTTGAGTGTTCTTAATAAAAGCTTTCCTCGTTTGTATAAATTCCATTTTTTATTTTAAATTCTATATCCAAAAGATCTTGATAAACTTCCTCCGTGGTTGTACTTACTATGTGTTTGTAAATTTGGTATCAGAGACATAGCGGTCTAAGCTTTAGCTCTTATCTTTCTGAAAAGTAATATATCCAAGAGTCGTTTTCAACCATTTGTTTATAGAAAGTATGCTCTATGGTTGCCATTAATTGGATCCTCCACATCATAAATTATTTAAGCTAGCAAAAGAATATAGAGAAAGAGATATGCGAGGTTATAACGCTCGAAAAGTACCTTGACGCTATGTGGTTGTTAAGTGTATTGCCTCGGTTTGCGTAGAGACATACCTCATGGTTAATTTCTCCATATTCTAGATATTAACTGTAAAAGAAAAACAACTCATGGTTTATTGCTTCAAAGAATAGATGAGAAACAGAGTATTCCGTCTTGGTTTTTGGTCTCTATATATCCATGGAAGGTTCATCCTCTCTGTCTAGATCAACTTCCTTTAGAAAATCAAACGCTAGTAAAATAGACTTTTATATGAAGTAGAATATGTGAGCGATGATAAGAGAGTTCCTATCACCTAACTTCCTCTCCTAAATCCCTACAAAGCTTGCACAAAACCAAACTCTACTTTCCCAAAAGTCCTAAAACAAGTCTTTGGTCCAAATAAACATGTTGCGAGAGAACTTGTTTTAGCCTCTAAGCTAGAACAACATCTAGTCCCACCAACAAATTCAGAACAAATGATTCCACTCTGCCTTAACGAAGAATTGGTTCACCAGTGGAGAATTCATGGCTACACTCATCTTCATCATGGAGCAATACGTTTGGCGCTGACCATTCATGGAAGAAAAATCTCCCTGTAGTAGGAAGAGTCGCTCTACTTGATACCAGATACAGAGAATACCAACATGAATGCATTGCAACCATCCAAACGATCTTGATTGCTGGAACTATATTTGTCACACTTTTTCCAAACTTCAACATGGCGCTTCAAACCTTCCAAATCTACCAAAACATGCAAATCCAGCTACAAATCTCGGGCGCTCCACAAGTTGGAAACACGTATGTTCCGACGCTCCACCATAAAATGGATCTAAGTCTCCCGAGAGATATTGAAGATGCACTGCTCATATAGTTGGAGTCACAACACAGTCCATCATGCATCCATATCCCAAGACAGATCCCTAGAGATGAGCTAATCAAATTACTTCCAGAGTCATGGGTGACAAATTATGAAAAACTTCATGACATGAGTATTCCAATACAATCGGTGGATTCCTTCATTCACAGAAGAAAAGATGGAGCCGTGGAAATCGTTTTTAAAACACAAGAAAAAAAAATCAAGACCCACAACTTTCTACACAGAAATCAATACGATATCTCCGTCGGAAGACACCAAAATAATGGACACAAACACACAATTGCACGGTGTTCCTTTTGAATCCTTTGATTCACTCGGAGATCCCAACTACTCATTCGCTGATGAGTCAAGTCACAATTTTTTTGATGTTTGCGATTGCCAAAAATGCTTAATGGAAAGTTCAGATGAAGAATACACAAAAAGACAAAGAAGAAGAAAAAAAAAAATCCTCTCAACAGATTCTTAAAGAACGATACGAGTCGGGAGATCCACAAGTTGGCCTTCTCGGAGAACCTAATGGAAAAAATTTTGAATTCTATGTCTTGTATTCAAACAGTTCAACTCCTGCAACTCCTAATCAAGAAGAAGTTCCACTAAGCTACATGTTTGGTCCTTCAAATTCTCAAAAATCTCCCTTTCCACCACAAGAATTTGAAGAAAACAATATAAAGCATGCATGGAAGATCATAAATCCAAACATAAGGAACACATATGGTACAATGAAACAGATCAGTGCAGCAGAGGCGACTCTAAATTGGCAGTCGGAGAACTCAGCCATGCAAAACCAGCTTTTGAGCCAAATAGACAAAAAGGTAACCATAATGGAAGTTTCCATTAAAGACATAACCAAAAGAATATCCTCTCTCCACCTGGCAACTATTGTTTCCATGTATTCACCTTTCATGTGCCAAAAAGAGTCAGAACTTAAAACCCTCAAAGCACAGCTGATATGATCCTCCTAAGATCGGCACTCTGAAGTGTGTTGAGATAAGCTTTGAAATCGTAAAACCAGAAAGGATTCACGAATCAAATGGTGTGGATTGAATGGTCGCACAAGAGTTACAGAAGACTCTTGATATTCCACTGATCTTCTCAAGGATATTACACACCAGAAGAAGAACAAGTTTTCCTATGGATATTATACACCATAAGAGATGATCCAAGTTTAAGAGATTTTGATAAAAAGATGGATAATCTGTTTTGCAACAGAATACAGAAATATAAAGATAGAAATTGAGCCTTGAACAAGTCTCAAGGCTGATCTCGAAACTCTAATACATTAATGATAAGTTTGAATTCGAAATTTGGCTCCTCCTCCTTCCTTGGCCGAAATATGCAAGTGTAAAAGGCCTTGTGTTTTCGGTTCAACAAATGGGCAATGGTGAAGAGAATCAGCTTGCCTCATTAAAAACCTTGTCAAGAAAACCCATTGGGACAAAACTTGACAAGGGAAAAAGAGTACAAACCGAGACTCTTTCCCATTTGTTGAATCACTTAGCTTGAATCAAAACCAGAGTGGTTTGACAAGCTTTTCCTCCATATTCGTTGTCGTGTTGGATCTTCATCTGATTAAGTAGTCCTCCAACAGCTTGATTGAACTTCTTGGCTCTTGATCTAGTCATTGGTCCATCCGGTGCAACAAGATCATCCTTAACTACAAGCTCTTCCTCGGGTTCAAGCTGCTCCTCGGGTTCAAGTTGATCCTCTTCACGCTCCAAGCTCCTTGTGCTATCTAGGATCACATCAACAGCTAAACTCCTTACAAAACCAACCCAAAAAACAACTTCAAATGCCATATGATCTCTTTACACCATACCCTATATATACTCCACCTTACACAGCCCAAACATAACCTCTCTCTTTTTACCAAGACTCTAGCATCTTTGGATCATCCTCTTTCTTACCAACGAGATTGACTGAACAAGAATGTATCAAGAAAAAGAGACAACCAACTGGGAAAGTAAAAGAACCTATGCCAAACATTTCAAGATCCCAACAACTACCTGAGAGGAGTGAAGATGGCAAAAGAAGTATCCCCAGTCAATTGGATGGAAGAAATGCAAGTTCTTCAGAAAAAAGACATAAAGAGGTTTTAAAAAGTCAAACAGATGTTACCTCACAAGAAGAAAGGTCATTATGCAAAACAATGCACAAGCAAGAAAAAAAGAGACAATCTTCTTGGACACTTGGCCCAGATCGAGGACATCGATGATTCAGACATCGAATCCATTTTCTCACTTGATGATGAACCAACAGACGACACAGTCCTTGCAATGGGAATAGAGCAAGAAGAAGATTCTTCAGACGAAACAGACATTTAAATTTTGAGCATTATGATATGTTATGGGAAGAAGGATAGTTGTTGAAAT
>OVAY01002725.1:0-15508 GCA_900406395.1 Kernera saxatilis | reverse complement strand
TAGTCTCAAATAGCGAATTTGCGACCACATTAAGACGATTTTGTTGGTCGCAAAATGCAGGTTTTCTTGTAGTGGGTGTTTGCATATCCTGTGTCTTACAACAGTAGTTTCCAGTGTTCTTTGGTTTTACATGCTTGCGGTTCCCTGGACCTCTGATAAGAGCAAGAAACTACGTTCTTTGGGTATCGAACCCCAAACCTGGTATAGAAGTATTAATAAACCTTATGGTCAAACCACTGGACCAAAGAGACTTCCACGACGAGATGGTTTCATAAATATATATATGATTATAACTTAGTTTTAATTAAACAGATATATATATATTACTATCCAGAGTAATATAACAAATGACTTGTTAGCTTAATGGGCACTAACCTACACTTAAATGCCTTCCATTATTCATCACCTAGGTTCAAAGCCTACTTGAAACATTTTTTTTTTTTTTTTTGCGACTGTCACAAATTAGTCGCAGTTTTAGCGACTTCTTTGGGACTACATCCGCATTCTGCGACTCTTTTGCTTCTTGTACGACTTCTGTCAAAATTTTAAATTTATAAAATCAATTTTTAATATTTTTAACATTTTTTTATAATAACGATCTTATTAAACAATGAGATTACATACAAAAATACAAAAAAAATAGAAGGGATTCTTAAAATTTATAGATTAACCCAATATTACCATGCACATGAATTATATTTGTATATAATTTATGTAAAAACTTGTATGATTTGGTGTGAAAATTTTGAAATTAGTTAGTTTAACCTTGTAAATCAAAATTCAATATATATTAACTATTCTTAAAAAACCATGAGATCATATACAAAAATACAAAAAATGGAAGAGATACGTAAAATTTCTAACCAATATTACCATTCACATGTATTTCCACTTGTATATGATTTATGTATACATTTTTTATGATTTGGTGTGAACTTTTTGAAATTCGTTTGATGTAGTGAATTGGAATCTAATTTTTTTTTATTTTGTATAGAATAATAGTTTCTAGAATCTATAAATTGTTGATATGTAAAAGAATTGATATTTAGGGTATAGAATATCGTTTTGCCACTTATTTACAATTTTAGTCCTAAATTAGTCTCTAAATGAGAGACTACCACTCCGACTGGTGACCAATATAAGAACAATTTTTATTTTTATTGTTCTTCTCCAAAATTAATGGAGACTATTTCTGTTCTAAATTTTTTCATAAATAAAAAAAAAATGAAGAAGAACGAAAAGGAACTCATGATACCAAATGTTACTTCTAAATGGTATAATACTCGAGGAATTCAATGTTCAACTTTGTTCCTTTCCTGGTCACCATAAGTTGCGACGGCAATTGTTTTTGCGACTATAGAACTACTTTTTTAGTGGTCGCTCATGTTTTTGCGGCTATAGAACTACTTTTTTAGTGGTCACTCATTCCTTTTAACCTCCGCCCCTGTCATCTGCAATTCTCCAAACTCTTTATCCCAATCTTCTCCATCACGATTCTCTCTCGTAATCTCAACTCAAACAGAATCTCTCCTCTCTAATGGCTGCTGCCGGAAAATCTCAGAGAGGTTGTGCTGGGAGGGTCTCTGGACTTCAATCTTCCTCGGGAAGATTTTCCTCCCATTCTTCAAACCCGGGTAAATTTGACTAAATACATGACTATAATCGATATTTTATTGTAACATAAAACTTAATATTAAGTTTGACTAAGACATTAAATTTAAACTATACAACAATTTGGTTAGACAACGAAACTGCTAAGATGACAAAGAAAAAACAAATACTCATTATTTTCTTGTATAAAGTCAACTAAAAATAATACTCAAAACCGAGTCGGAAGACTAGCTTGGAACATCAACGACCGGACAACATTTAACATATGGCAATGTTTGCGTTCTACACGACCATTTTGTTGGGGCGTGTAGACGCACGATGTCCAGTGCAAAATTCCCTTTTGTGCGAAATATTGTTTCATACATAGAATTTCAGCTTCGTTGTCACTTCGCATTACACGAATTCGTTTATATAGAAATTGAATAAATAAATTGATAAATAAATACAAAATGTTCGGTTATATTAGATATTTAAAAAAATTATGAGAAAGCTTCAGGACAACAGTTTGGTCACACGGTTGTTGAGTTAGTGCGAGAGGAAATTAAGAGTTTATTAGATATCTCCAATATTTGTGGGATGGGATCATATTTGGGTCTACCGGAGAGTATGGATGGACCCAAGAGTCAAATTTTTATTTTTGTAATAGAACGTCTGCAAGATAGAATAAATGGTTGGTCAGCAAAGTTCCTATCAAAGGGGGTTCTTATAAAATCGGTGGCAGCAGCATTACCAACGAATGTCATGTCTTGTTTCAGACTGCCTAAAACAATTACTACAAAGCTAACAAGTGCGGTGGCGAATTTCTGGTGGAGTACAAATCGTCAACAAAAAGATTTACACTGGTTGTCTTGGTCAAAGAGGTGTAAAAGTAAATCAGAGGGAGGACTGGGTTTTTGTACAATTGATGACTTCAATACTGCTCTCCTGGCTAAACAGTTATGGCGATTAATTGACTCGTCGGATACTCTTTTTGCAAAAAATTTCAAGGGACGATACTATATAAAGGCTGATCCCTTGGCTCCTATTAGATCATACTCTCCTTCTTATGGGTGGAGAAGTATTATTTTAGCTAGACCTCTGGTTAAAAAGGTATGATTAACATGATTGGATCTGGGTTTTCTATCTCCATATGGAATGACTCATGGATCCCAGCCGATCACCATAGCCAGCAATTCCTAAGGGATATAATTTCCTTCCTTCCTTGAAGGTTAACCATTTAATTAACCTATCAACCCATTTAATTAACCCATCAACCTTGATGTGGAATTTGGACTTTCTTAATGAGATCATAGATCCAACAAATGTTCCAATTATTCGGAGTATGCCAATTAGTAAGTTTTTCAGGCAGGACATGCCAGGTTGGCACTTTACTAAGTCTGGCAGGTATACGGTTAAACCAGGATATAAGATAGAATATGAGGACAACCTATCAAAGACCTTTCCGACTTTTTTCGGACCAAACTATCAACCTCTTCAAGCACACGTGTGGAAATTGAAATTTCCGGCAAAACTACGTCATTTCCTCTGGCAGGTTTTAACAGGATGTGTACCGGTTTTAGCGAATTTGAGATATAGAGAGGTAAATTGTGACACTCAATGCGCTAGATGCGGAGCGAATATAGAGACAATTAACCATGTCCTTTTTGAATGTCCACCGACACTACAAATGTGGGCCATATCAAAGATACCTTCAGCTGTAGGTTATTTTCCTTTTCAGTCGGTTCATTCAAATTTGGATTATTTTGTTTTGGAGATTACCATCAGTTATTGAGGATAGTAGCTTTCCCTGGATACTATGTGTAACATCCCGGGAGAGGTTAAAAGAATTGATTTGGCTACCTATGTCACCAAAGTCCACTTATCTTTTCCGTCAACAATCCTGACAGAACTCCACAGTTAAACGTGCTTGAGCTGGAGCGATTTAAGGATGGGTGACCTATCGGGAAGTCATTTCCGGTACCGTGCAAGTGAGGACAAAAGCACGGGAAAAGATTGCGTGGTGATTGCAGGGACAGTAAATCATGTCTTTCGAGCCTCCCGTTTAACGCACCGACCGTCGGACAAGGGTGGACCAACGGGCCCGAGAGTGGACATGGGGGCCCACTGGTAGGGGCGGTCGGGGCGTTATACTATGATATATATGGAAAGCTTAAACTGATAAGGTTTTCAAAAATAAGGATTAGAATCCTGAGGAGATCCTAAAAATTGCAGAAAGTGAGGCGAGTGTTTGGAAATCGCCTTAGAATACCAAAGAAATTATCACAATTTCAGAATAGTTTGTTTCGCCGGTTCCAGAAGTGTTCTCAGGTTACCGTTGTTACTTTGATAAATTGTGGAAGGAGAGAGATATCTTTTCAGGTTTGGGTTGGATATGCTTTCATGGCGATGTAGAAGGATTTGATATGGGGGCCCGTAATGTGCGCCGAAGCCAGTCTCCTCAAGTTGCAAAGATGGAAGCACTAATTTGGGTGATGATCTCTATGCTTGTCCTGGGAAAAATATCCGTCGCCTTCGCTATAGACTGTCCGAATTGGTGTCAACACCGAAGGAATTGCCAGCTTTCACAATTCACCTAGAGGAAATCGAAAGGATGAAGTCTCTTTTTTTTTCTTTTTATCTTATATTTCTCGATCTCTAAATTCAAAGACAGATAATCTAGCAAAAAGTGATAGAATCTATCCGTCAGATATTGCTGTTGTAGACTGTTCACCTCCGGATTGGGTTTCCAAGCCGTTTTAATTTAAAGCTGATGACAAAAAATACAAAATACAAAATATATATCGATACATGAATTATAAGAAGAACAGATTTGCAGAGGCGAGACGATCTTTCTTCATTTCTGAAAACTACCCGTAGTGTGACAGTTGCATGGCGTTCTGAATCCCAGGATATAACTGCATAATTCTTATGATCCGCATCACAGAAGATCATAAGCTTTCAAACATTTTTATGTGTTATACTCTCATGGAGAAAAAAAGAGAGAGAATAAGATGAAGAAAATTTTCTTTTTGGGGTTACATCAATTATGCAATTGATGAGGAGAGTATTTTTGGACCAAGTTTAATTCTTCATTTGATTCGGAGAATTATTTACTTTATTCTTTTTGACCAAATTTGTATTTATGTAGTGATCAATTACACAAATAAAAACTTAATGCAAAAAGATTGGTTGTTGAACCAAAGTCCATATATCCGAACTCACATCCAAACCAAAATCCGAGGCCGAGTCCGTCTCGGCTCGACTCGATGCATGCTAATATGGTTTAGCATGAGTTCACTCTTCTTCCTTCATGTTCGTCTTTTTTTTTTCTGCCAGAAAGTGTCAAATTTTCCGTGAGAAACAAATAGTGTCACGAAATACGGTTTTGACAAGCTTTCTTTTTTTTCGTCTCTTTGGTTTACAGCTATCTTATAATTTCTCCCATGGAATACTGGAAATAGCTCCATCGTAGAACACTGCATTTCCACGCTCGAAGAAACAGGTTTGTCTTTTCCACTTCTCTGTATTTTTTGGTGTTAAGTTCATATATGGTGTAATGGATTAGTTGTAACAATGAAATATCTAAATCACTATGAAACTGTTAGTAGACTTATTCTTGATCCCAAAATCACTATGAAATATTTAAGTCCTTTGAATACAATACACCAAGGAACAAATAGTGTAAAATTAACTAATTGCAAGTTGATGAAACTTTAATTTGGGTGATTTATATTTGACGGACTATATGTGATTTGCCTGGAAACGTTTCAGGGTTGATGAGGTTGACGTTGACCTTGAAGAGTTAATAGTCATGGAAGCAATAGGGCTAGGAAAAATTATTTGTTTAGGTAATTTTGTACCTCTAATGACATTTTTTGCAATTCTCTCATGGGTTTTAACTGATTCTAACATGAACTATGAATGCAGAGAAATTCAGATTTTGAGGATATGGTCTTTTCTAAGCAGTATGTATCAGAAGATCGAAGTTATGTTACTTCATCACCACGAGTGGCTAAAATTATAGAAACACCGTCTTCATCATTTGGTGGAAACTAATGCTACTACCCACATATACATTGATAGGAAGATGTTCAGCACCTATCATAAGAGAAATTTTGGTGATCTATTGATGATGGGAACCATATCTTACTCTAAGATTGAAGGCACCGGAAAAGTGGTGTTACAGCTGACATCAGGCAGAGAAATTACCCTCACCAACGTGAAGCATGTTCCATACATGAAGAAGAATCTGATCTATGGGTTATAATGAACAAACACGGATTTGCAATCAACTTTGAGTCCGGCCAGCTGATCCTTAGAAAACCATGGTGTGTTTATTGGGAAAGGTTTCGTTATAGAAGGATTGATCAAAATGTGTGTAATGACAATCCTCCAACGTTGAAATGAATAAGAAACCAGTTGCTTATTTGGTTGAGTTTTTCAATATTTGGCATGAGCATTTAGGAGATGTGAATTATAAGTCTATATGAAGAATAATTAATTTGAACCTGATCCCAAAATACAAAATTAGTAAAAACAAATGTGAAGTGTGCGTACATACAAAGCTCACAAAAACACCATCACCTCATGTCAAACGAATAACCAAACCTCTACGCTTAATACACACAGATTTGTGCGACTTAAAGTTTGTACAAAATAGAGGCGGTAAAAATTATTTTTTAACTTTCATAGATAATTGTACAAGATACTGCTACGTATTAAAGATGAAGTCTTGGATAATTTCAAAGATTACAAGCTCGAAGTTGAGAATCAATTGGGAAAAACTATTAAAATAGTTCGAAGTGATAGAGAAGCTGAATATGATGGACCGTTCAATGCATTTTGCTGAGAAAAAAATATTATACATCAAACAACCGCTCCCTATTCACGTGAATCCAACAGAGTTGCGGAACATCAAAATCATAATTTAATGTTGCAGAAATTCGGGTTACCAAGCGCTGCTCACCACAAACTATATCTTCAATAAAATACCACACAAAATAACTAGCAAGACATTATGTCAACTTTGGAATGGTACAATACATTCGTAAAAATACCTGAAAGCGTGGGGGTGTTTAACAAAAGTTGCAGTTCCACCTCCTAAGAAGGTCACAATTGGGCCTAAAACAGTGGAATGTATTTTCATTGTATACGCGCACAACAATAGTGCTTATCGGTTTCTGGTTCACAAGTCAGACATATCAGATATCCATCTCAATACAATAATAGAATCAAGGAATGTGTCATTCTTTGAACATATATTTTCGTGGATAGATAAACGAAACCTGAAACGGATTCAGGAAGAAAGAGATGCAAACAACTCTGCTAGTGAGGCTAGTGTTACTGCCGTTTCAATAACTGATACAAGCACAGGGCTGTCTCAAGGCTTGTAGGATCTCATAAACAAAGCTTGGTTATTCGGTTAAGGGGTGATTCAGAGGCTGAGCTACTCTAGCCAAGGAATAGGGTGTTAAACTAACATGAGTGATACAAGATGGGGCGAAGTGTACCACACAGGTTGCGAAAGGCATGTGATACAACACGAATCTCTGAACCGAGGAGGTGCTCGTCACAACTAGGTTTAGAGAGGACACAAGTTTTGCTCAGAAAACTCAAGTTTAGAAGAAGGTTCTTATTTTATTTCATCGTGAATAAAAAGATACATATGGGGGGGCTTTTATAGCCAATTACATCTGAAAATAAAAAAGGAAAATTACACAAATTAAAAGAAACAATTACATAGTATTAAACTAAAGAGCTTAAATTTCAGCAAAATGAGAATCACACAAGAAAGACACAAATACGTTAGTCAAGTTTATTTGAAATAAATTGAACAACTTACCTTACTTACCTTAGGCGAGATTGGCTGATCTTGATTGAGTTTAATTGCGTCCTTCAAGTGTCTTGAGACAAGGTTGAGATAGTGAAGATATGAGCTTGGGCTGGGCTTGGTAAAAAGGGCCAAAATTATTGAGTCGTAGTGCTTAGGCCGCTTGATGGGTCTTGATGATCTTTATGTGTCTCTATCCAGCCTTGTAGGTAATAATTGTCCTTGGTTATTTCTTCTAAGGTTCCTCTTTTCTTCTCCTGATCAGCTTGATACATGGTTTGTTGTATACTCTGGTTGTACTTATGTAAGAGTGTTCTAACTCTTTGCCTCGTTATTGCTCCTTGGTGAACAATAGGCACTTCCACATCTTGAAATCGTGGCTCAGTTAAGTGTTGTTCAGCTTGAATGTCGTCATCATTCCCTCCCTCTTCAAATGGTTTTGACCTAAAAACTGGATTATCTACATGATATGGAGCTAAGTCAGAGACATTGATAGTAGGTGAAATTATAAATTCACCTGTAATTCAAGTTTCTTATCTCGTATGCAACCAAACCCACTCTCTTGGGTTCAAGCACAACTTATTTGCGACCTTTCTTAGCGTGTGAAACATACTGATCGGTTCTCTTCTCCAGATTGTCTCTTGCCTTTTGGTGGAGTTTCTTGACAAATCCAACTTTCCTTTCTCCATCTAGACTCACGGTTTTAGCAGGTGGTAGTGGTGTGAATTCCAATGGCGTCTTTGGGTTGCATCCATAGACAATCTTGAATGGTGACATTTTGGTCGCCGAATGTTGAGCTCGGTTGTAGGCAAATTCGATGAATGAGATACACTCCAGCCAATTCTTCAAGTTCCTTCCAATGGTGCCTCTAAGAAAGGTGGATAATGTCCTGTTGACCACCTCGGTTTGGACATCAGTTTGAGGGTGACATGTGGTGGAGATTAAGAGCTTGGTACCAAGCTTCTTCCACAAGGTCCTTCAAAAGTGGCTTAGTGTCTCGATCAGACACTATGGTCATTGGGATTCCATGCAGTCGAACTACCTCTTTAGAGAACAGGTCCTTGGGATTCCATTGTTCACCTTGGCACAAGGTATAAAATATGCCATTTTGAAGAACCTGTCCACCACAACAAAGATGGAGTTTTTGTGGTGTATCTTTGGTAACCCCAGCACAAAATCCATTGATATGTCGACCCCAGGGGCTGTAGAAATCGGTAGAGGTAGATACAATCTGTGACGATGCACTCTTGACTTGGCTTTCTTGCACACTATGCATCTAGCACAATGAGCTTCAACGGTTTTCTTGAGATGTGGCCAATAGAAGTGCTCTTTCTGTCTACTCCAAAGTGCCCCATAAGCCCTCCCCCATGAGCTTCTTGGAAAATCAAATCTCTAAGAGAACATTGTGGTATGCAAAGTCTCTTTTTCCGGAACAAGAACCCTTGATGGATATAGAACTTCCTGTGTGCTCCTTTGCTACTCTCCTTAAAATTGTCTCCCAGATCTAGATCTTCTTGATATAGACCCTTGATGAACTCAAAACCCATGACTTTGGCTTCCATTGTTGCTATCAACGCTTGTCTCATGATTAATTCATCATCCACTATATTCGTTTGTCCAGACTTAAACATTTGTTTGTCATCAAACAAAACAGAAAGTCAGGTCTTGGAAAAGAGGTTTGAAAATCGCAGAAACTCACATATCTGTTAGAATCATATCATAGATCACAATCTGCGAATCCACATAGAACATAAATCATTAGAAACACTCATGCCGTACTTTCTTTGGGGTGTCACAAACCATCCATACGAACTTAAACCTGCAAAAACTCTGCATTCACATCGGTTAACTCTCTACATTCAATTAAGGTTGGCGTAACTTAGATTTTTCTTTGGGAGTCTCTATAAAGTACTCCACGTCTTCTGTGTATTGATCTCTGGCGTTCCTTGGGGTTTTTTATAATGATAAAAGACTATTTTCGGACTTTTTTTTATTAGAGAGTGGAAACGATTTATTTTTAATACAAGTTTGAGAGGGTCAGGAATTTTTACCCTTTATATGCGTATCCCCAAAGAAAAGGCCAAGCTCTTGTATTGAATTCGTGTATCCATTGTGTCTTGTCCGAACCTTCATCTTCAGTGATTGGAAATCTGTGTCGTTCGTTTCTCTCCGATGTTTTTGCACATGTCTGCACTTATAAGAATGAAAAACAAGAGTGCATGAGGTCTGAAATGAGGTAAGAATTTTAAGGTGGGATGCCAACTAAAGATGAGATGGCCATTCAGGATCAACAGAAAGTGGTAAAATGGATAAGATGACCTGAATGTATGGTTTGTTTCCCTAATCTAATATCTAAGATGAGAAAAATTAAATCAGATGAATACTTTAGATCCAACAGAAATCTGTGCAAGCATCGACTTTCTGAAGGTAGCTCGGCTTATGGATTTCGAGCTTGCGTGAACCAACAACTCCTGCAATAATGGTCACTAGAGAGATAATCGAAAACAATAATTCCTAGAAAAGTGTCATAATTTCTTACATAGTTTTGACTCAATAAAACAAATAGAAGAAAAAATAAACTTGAAAAAGACATTAAAATGACTCAAAAGAAATAAAAATGGCATTTGTAAAGGATGAACAGAGATGGTTGCGTGTTTGAAGATGCTAAAATCTCGTATTTGGAAGATCAAAACAGTTCCAAAAATCAGGATGTTCATTTGGAGAGGTCTCTCTGATGCCTTTGTCGTTTCACAATTTTTAACTGCTCATGGTTTGCGGTCAGATCCGCTGTGTCAGCTTTGTAATGCTGCAAATGAAACTGTGTGTCACGTTCTCTTTGGATGCACAATTTCTCAGCAAACTTGGGCTATTTCGAATGTGCCTTTCCCTCCACAGGGTTTCTCGTCCTCTCTTGAAGACAACATGAAGTATTTGTTCAATCTCATGGAAACAGACTCCTTCAGTTCTTAATATGGCCATTCCATGGCTAATTGGGGGAATCTGGAAGCATCGTAACTCAAATTTATATGTTGGGGTGCAAGGAGATTTGTAGGCTTTGGTCCATTTTGGTTTGTCCATATATACTTTTTCCTCAAGCTCTCCATTCAGAAAAGCAGTTTTCACATCCATTCGATGAAGCTCAAGATCATAATGAGCCACCAAATCCAAAACAATCCTTAGAGAATCCTTCTTTGAAACCGAAAAGAGGTCTCTTTATAGTCAATGCCATCCTATGGGGTGAAACCTTTAGTAACAAGGTGAGCCTTGTATCTTTCAATGTTACCTTTCGAATCGCGTTTAGTCTTAAAAACCCATTTAAATCCAATGGTTTTGAAACCGTTAGGCAACTCTACCAAGTCCCAAACTTTGTTATTACTCATAAACTTTATCTCTTCTTTTGCGGCATTAAACTACTTATCAAAATTATTACTTTCCATGGCCTACCAGAATGAGTGCGGGTCTTCATCAATTGTTAAGTCAAATTCACTCTCAATAGTGTAAACCACATAGTCATTTGAAATGGCATATCTTTTTTCCCTTTCAGATGGTCTTAATGTTCTTGTGTGGCACTATTCTCTTCTTGAATTATGACATGTTTTAGCTAATGGGATTGGCACATCATCATGTTGTTCTATAGTGTCATTTGATCGTGATACAACAATAGGAACAACAACCTTAGGTGCAACGACAGGTGAAGGCACTTCAACATGGACTGTCCAACTTTCGTGGTTCACTACTCCCACTAGTTTCACCATTCTCTATGAACCTAGCATTACCCGTCTCAACTATTCTCGTACTATGATTAGGACAGTAAATTCATTGATGGTCCTAGAATAGAGTTTCATTTAATGTGGGTTATATAGCCTTAATTCTGTTGGACCACCCCAAACACGTAAATGCCTTAGGAACTGCCTTACTATGAATATGGTTCAACACATACATTGCAATCCTTAATACATATATCCACAACAAAAGGGGTAAATAACAATTACTTAACATGCTCTTAACCATATCCATTAAAGTACGACTCCACCTCTAAGCTACACCATCAGCTGAGGTGTACCAGACATTTGATGTGCTCAGGTTTTAAACCTAAGAAGACACAATAATTCAACTGCAAGTGCACAGCGTATCAATTGTAGAACTTAAGGTATCGATCCCACAGAGACTGCGGCTACACTACCTTGTGAATGCCCAATAAACGCCAAGTTTTTCTTCCTGAAGTAGCTGCTAAGAGTCTGGCGAGGCCTAGCAGTTGAGGAGATGAAGAACTCTTTAGGAGTGAAGCGAGGTGAACCAGAGCTCAATAGCGGGAGATCTGCACAAGGAAGTAGCACAAACTGCTGGGGCGTGTCCCTCCTGTGATAGAGAAAACAAAACTGCTCTGGGTCATCAACCCATCCTCTCAGAAACCGGCAAGTCTGCAGGCCAAGTAAGTCCAAAGGCGCAATCTCTTTCATGGTCTCATAACCAGATAAGTCCACCTGACATGCTTCACAGATAGCAGTGACAACATTCCCAAAACGCAGTGACTGGGTTTTGTCATCTGGAAGACCCCAGCCATTATGCTTAACAGCAATGAGGGCGTTAATGAAGACCATACCTAGGTTTGCTGGGTGAAGTCCTGAGATGAATGGTGCTGCAAGGATGAAGAACTCATCTAAAATAACAGCACTAGTCTCAGTCCGACTCGCAAGAGTCCCTGCAAGTAGGCGATGCACATATCGAATTGCCGGGTGAGTGATCTGTGAGGCTTTAGACTTCCTCCTCTGTATGTCTCATTGGCAAATAATTTCCATTCACCATAAGTGTTGTCCCTAACAGCCTTGGTTGCTTTGAAGTTCCAATCGAAGTGCTCAATGAAGCCAAACAGCTTGCAGATATCTCCGACAGAGATGCTGTAAAAATTTCCTGCAATCACAAACGAGAGAAGACCCAAACAGGCATGTTGGGGGTCCTTAGACTCAGGGAAAAGCTCAACGGTGGCAAGGAACTCTTTTGTAAGGTCCTCATAGTCCAGATGAGGGAGCTTTAGGAACGTGCTGAGCCCAAGTCTCTCTATGAACCAATTAACATCAGAAGTGATTCCAAGTAGGTCCAAAATGGAGTAGTCGATTCTCAAGCTTGGTGCAAACTGGATCTTGTCCATGAAGGGAAGGTAATCGACTCCACTCTCCATTTGATCACCACAAACTACCATGCGCGGTCCCAATGCCCGTGGAGGGGTTGCTTCGCGTGGCGGTGCAGGTGGAGGCTCTCGGTCTTGTTGGGTGGTTGGATGCGGTGCTCGTTTGGTCTTGGACTTCCGTTGTAATTTAATAAGCGCAGCAAGGGGGGGTTCTGATTCGTCCTCAATCTGTTCATGGGGCTGCTCTTCCTCGAGACAGGCTATCGTCTGCAAATCATGTCGTTTTGTTGATTTTCGTGACGGTTCGGTCCCCATTATCTCCTTGTCCTTCCTCCTTGGTGCTGTAGAATGTTTTGGAGGTTCAGAACCACTTAATTTCTTTTCTTTAGCTCTCTTAGAAGTTGATCTCCTAGTTCTCTCTTCTGCTAAGGCTCGAGACCGAGTGGTCATTGGCTAAGAAGCCATAAGAACCTACAAAACCGAAAAAACTTGATCCATGGTAAGTAACTTTGAATTTTTGTTAAAATACCAAAACAATCCCGAAAATTATGAGAACAATTATGGTAGCACGTTGAAGCAGTGATAAACAAGGGAAAATTGTCAAACAATTTATTTAAACAAATTTCCTAATTTATTTTAATTCCACGAAATTCACTGTTCATGCTCAAGTAAATCACCAAATTCTTATAAACTAAGATAATCCATGGCAAAAATCGATCTAAATCTCTAAACCCATATCAAAACAAGTCTATTGAAATAAATTTTGCCAAGAACAAACCACAATTTCAACCTCAAGATCGAATTTTTGATGAAAAGTGCTATTTAGTGTTCTTGAGTGATTTTTTAAAAATTTGGCCATATCTATCCCTAAAAATCATCAAATTCATCATTCATATACCTTATCTGGCCTATCAAAAGAGATTCCAATGAGTTTTGTTCATTAAATCAAGAGATTCTAAACATTGGTCATGAAGAACACATATATGAAACTTGAAAAATTGAAAGGGTTAGAGTTTGGTACCTGGAAATTGAGAGTATGGAAGAGCAAGAGGATGCAATTTGTGAGCTATAGCACCAAAAATTATTGAAAACCACCAAGTATAGCAAAATCTAAGTCTAGAGAGATTATAGAGAAAAATCCCCTTTTGGCTCTTGAGAGAGATTGAAGTTTTTGATTGTCTTAGATGCAAAATTTGATGTAAGTTTCTTCTTGAAAAACGTTCTTGGTTCAATTTTAAAGATTTGGGTTCAAAACTTTCCGAAAAATGTTGGGTAGATTCGGTTTAATCCGGTTTAGAACAAAGGAGAAGGAAACTTACCTTAGCCGAGATGGAAGACCGGACGCAGAAAGAGGGTTCTGGGACCGGTCCTCGTGACCGGTCCTTGAAGAGGATCTACTTTTTCGTGCGTGAAAGGAGGATAGGGAGAAGACCGGACGCAGAAAGAGCATCCTGTGACCGGTCCTTGTGACCGGTCCTTGGAGAGAAGAGACAGCTCGGTTTCGGCTTAGGTGAAAATGAAGGACCGGACGCGTCGTTTAGGAGTTACGACCGGTCCTCGTGACCGGTCTTGGAGAGCAGAGGTTGGCCGCGATTTGTGGGGTAGAAAACCGGTCAGAAATGGAGCAGGAGGTGTCCGGTCCTCCTGACCGGTCTTCAGTGAAGAGATGCTCAAAAACGTCTTTTTACGCATAATCAACGGTGCATTGGCCATATCAAGGTTGTTTTGAGTGTAGTAAAAGAAACTCCAACATATTTTTAAGTAAGTAGATGAAAATAGCTTGCTAACATATCAAAAATTGTTAGAAACAAACAAGAATTGCGAAAGTTATGAATAAAACGGTTTTGCAAACGAAAAATCCGCTTTGTGTTCTTGAGAAAAGATGAGTTTAATGATCAAAATATCCATAATTTCGAGAAACTTCCTTCTTATAAAATGTTTCTAAATCAAATTTGAAGATAAAATCCGAGACATGTTTGCAAAAATCTGAGCCAATTATGATTTGGGTCGTTACTGAAGTTTAGACGTCGAAAACGCACATTTGCTCGTCTGAGAGACCGGTTGCGTTTTTAAGCAGTTGGGACCGGTCCTTGTGACCGGTCCTTGAAGTGAGGACTAAAAATCGTGGTTTTTGAGTGTGGGAGGAGAGGGGACCGGTCAGAATGCAAAGGAATTGCACCAGGTCCTTGCACCCGGTCCTGAAACCTATAGTGCTTTTTCATGCTCTTATTCTTCCTTTCGACTTCTCCATCAATTATCTCCATGAAAACTCTATCAAATCCTATAAAACCAAAAAGAAAAACTTCATTAGTATCAGAATCAAAGCAAAAATAAAAGAAAAATCAAAGAAAGCAAAGAAAACGAATGTGGGTTGCCTCCCACAAAGCGCCTTTGGTTATAGTCGTTTAGCTCGACTTTCACGGGGTTTTAAGAGTTAGAAGAAGTTGCTAGAGAAGGGGGGGCTTCAACAGCATCTTGGCTCGTGATGTCTTGTGTCTCTGGAGGTGATTCATCAATGAAATCTTGACACTTAGCTTTCTCCCAGAGAATAGAAGCATCGGGAAAGAGCTTAAGAGTTTTCTCGAGCTTCTCCTTGTAAGCTTCTTCGCCTTGAGCGTGCCTTGAAGTAAGACTTGATGATCCGAGCCTTGAAGTAAGACTTGGGGGTCCTCTTTGGTGTCTCCTTAGTCACTTCTAGGGTCTCATCACGTTATTGGGTTGAAGATGGTGTAATAGGAGCTTTCTTCTTCTTCTTTGAACTCTTTTTCGCCTTTTTCTTCTGAAGTGTTGATTGCGTAGGAGTCTCTTCTTTTGTAGGTGGTTCTTCCAACGTTTTGTCCTCTGTAAGATTGTCAATAAGACATATCTCAACCATGTTGCAAGAGATTTCCAAGCTTTCTTCCTCTTCTTCAGGAGAATAGTAAATTTCAGGGTTTGGATCCTCTTGAAATCGATACTCA
>OVAY01002724.1:0-15513 GCA_900406395.1 Kernera saxatilis | reverse complement strand
GAAAGTTTGGTGATGAAAGTCAGAGGTTTGGTTTAAGGAGAAAGAAAGAGAGGCCATGAAATGAAGGAAAGAGGAGATAGAAGATAAGATATTGGTCTCGGTTTACTTTTGGGGGTAGAATGGTATTTAAAAAAAAGTTTGGAAGGATAAAGTATGTCTAATTCTCAAAGTAGGTCTTAGTGTAATTGTTTCCAACTAAAGTATGTCTGAGTGTAATAAACTCGTGATTAAATAACCAAACTCTGTTAATGTGAGCTTGACCAATTCATTAGTCTCTGGAAGCCATGTGAGCTTCAGCTTTGTACAGTCTTGACAGATCCTTGGAGATTCAGAACGCCAGATAACGCAGTCACACGACGACCCTCCTTGTCCTTTGTAATTTCCTTTAGCAATGGCGTTTCCCCAATCCATCAAAGTTACTTCCTCATGAACAGACATAGCACTCGCATCAGCTTCCTCGATCCAAATGCTCTTGGTGAAAGTGGTTTCATGTCTTAGGATTAGGTTTTAGACTTGGAGGACGCTCAAAGTTGCAAACTTTTCCAACTCTAGTCCATAAAGTATCAACCTTTATCCCAACTTGGACTGAATGAATAAGTAGACAAAGTCTTCTTTCTATAGACAAAAATTGGCATTCTTTCAGATATTTCCACAAGAAAGAGAGAGAGAGAGAGAGAGAGAGAGAGAGAGAGATATCAAAATGTTTATGAGTCCTTGGGATCCATTGTTTCCTGCAAAAGTATGCTCATCTCTACTAGCATCAAGAGTTTTTTTTCCTGTTTCAGTAATATTTAACACACATGAAATCGTCGAGAAATATAGGACAATAAAAGTTACAAAAAAAGTAAAATCAGAATTGTCTACTAGGAATCAAAGATAACTTTGAATTGTTAGGTGCACTTTAATTTGGTTAATATTAATTTCCAAAACAATTGTAATTATCCTCTGTCTTCACTTATAACATGTACCAAAGAGAGCACAAGCACCAAAAATTAAAAGGAAGACAAAAAAAAAAAAAACTCAAACTTTACGAGCCAAGGTTCTCTGTTTAGTTGCGTGTTGAACCACTTTCTCCTCAACGTGTAATCCTTTCCTCCGTCTTACGGCATTGATGAGCTTCCTCGCCGTGTTCGGAAGCACGCTTGCTCCGTCACCAAACTCTTCGATCTCTTCTTCCGTTTTCGGAACAAAGAAAGGATCTTCTTCAAGCATTTCCCAATGGCTAAGAACCATCAGAGCACTCGCACCACCAGACGTTCCTTTTCTCAGCTCGTCCGCAAAACCGAAGCTTTCCGAAACCGGCACGTAGGCGTGGACTGTGAACAGAGACGACCCTTCTTGCATTTCTTCTTTGAGAATTCTGGCTCGTCTTCTGCTTAGAACCGCATACATCGGACCGAGATACTCTGGTGCGGTGTTCAGTTCGCAGAAGTACATTGCTTCGACGATCCGTGGATTTGTCTGAAGCACGGCGGCTCTACATGCGTCTTTGACGGCTGTCATAACTTGTCCTGTGAAAATGCCAAAATTTTCGGGTTGCTTCTCTGTTTCGGAATCTTCCGCGAGATGAGACTCAATGGTGAAAGCTAATCCCCACATTGGTTCATCGCATAGAGGTCCTGAGGCTGTTGCTAGCTGAAAACCTGAGACAATGCTGCTCTCAAGAGTCAATGCTTCGCTGTACAATGCTGCTTCAGATGTTTCTGAAGGTGTTTCAGTATAATCTTCTGTGAAGCCAAGTCTCTGAGAGACATGAGGAGAGCCTCTCACGAGAATCGATCCATCCTCGCGAATTCTTTTACCATCTGGAGCGAATAGTATGTTAGGACCTTTTTCTCTTGGACCAAGCGCCCAAATCCTCTTGAGAAGCTTCGACCATTCGGTTTTACATTTTTCACGGTCCTTTTCGGTTTCAGAACTTGATGAAACACCAGCTTCTATTAACTGTTTCTTCAATGTTTCGATGGGATCCACATTCTCTTCCAGGCTCGGCTTTTGGGATTCTAGTATCTTAACGCTATGACTGCCTTTACCTCCAATTATGTCACCGAGCAAGTCAGTATTCTCATCGAGCAGCTTTGTTAGCGCGTGCGGTAGTTTCATGACGTGTACTCTGATAACGCATCTGCCATTTGGAGTTCTCTTCTCAATGTAATCCGACGTATTCAAGCTTAGAGATCTCAAACTTTCCAAAAGGTTAGATCCATCACCTTCAATTGTCTCTCTGTAGGACACAAGAGGAGAAGAGACTTCAATGTTCACTTTTGCAAATCTGTCTTTCAAATCCTTAACACATCTTTCTAGATGAACTTCTCCAGCAGCAGCAAGCACATGTTCTCCTCTAGCAGACACTGTGATCTCCACAAACGGATCTGCTCGGTTCAGAAGTCTTAATCCTTTCATCAGAGCACTCATATCTGCAGGATCCGATGGTTCAATCGCCACTCTAAGAGTGGGAGAGACCTGAAACTCCATGCTGGCTAAGGGCCAACAGTTTCTAGTAGATGAAAGTGTTGCGCTTTTTGATATATATGGTCCGAGCCCTCTTATGGCCACTACATTTCCGGCTTTCACCTCTTTTACTGGTGTTAAACCTTGTCCCATCATAAGATAGATGGAATGGAGTTCTGCTTCTTGAATGTACTTCTGAGACGATTCGCCTTTGAGAGGATCATATAGAGCTGAAATCACAAAGACTCTTTGCCCGGCGTGAAGAACCCCGCTAAAGATCCTAGCAAATGCAAGGAAACACTCATCCGACTCACTTTTACTATCCTCGTCATTTAAACCGTTCATTCTCTCCCTGTGATTTCCATCTTGAGGAATCATTTTCATGGGAATAGCAAACATTTTAGACACAAACACAACACAAGGGGTGTCACGGCTAGAATCACAAGCCTCAATTGATTTTCTAACAAGCTCTGCTTCTGCAAGGACACTTGAATCAACATTGTCACCGATAATTTTCCTTTCTGGAACCAAGCGCGGGATTCTGTATCCCTGTGCTGCAATAGGGTCTGGCAGATGTTTCACAGCCATAGAGAGGACTGCATCAGACAACGGAAGCCAACGGCTCATCACTGATTGAAGCACGTTTTTTGGATCCTTGTTCTGAAGTTCGCGTGGTGGAATAGATAAATTGAAAGATTTGATAACTTTCTCAAGAACGGCTCTATCCCCACCGGGATCTAGTGCAGCCTCGTAAACCTGCCACAAAGGTTCAAGCACAAACTGGACAAACATTGGTTTTGCCTTGCTTCCTGCAGTTAAAGACTTCTTCCCTACAATCATCTTAGTCTTAGGAACATAATAACGAGGACCCCATAATGATTTCTGCAACGCAGTCGCACTAGCTCCAAGCTTGGAGGCATAGAAATTAGCGAACTCAGAGACCCCAAAACCCCACCCGTCCAAAGCACACACAAAGACCACATTACCCTTCTGAGGCTGAAAAGTAACTTCTTCATCATCCTCCAACAACTCAAGACTCTCAGCAGACATCTCACCTGAAGGACTCGCAAGTATAGAGTCAACATCCGACAAATACTTCTCTGACTTATAAGCACTCACTATCCCGTTGACCTCATGGACAATCCTTATCAAGCGGGTATATGCTTCGATGGGGCTCAGCCTCAACTCACAAATCAACCTATCAATCTTGTTAAGCACCAAGCAAGGGGTCAACTTCTCGATCCAAGCTTGACGCAACACAGCATGCGTCTGAATGTGGACACCTTCAACAGCATCAACCAAAACCAACGCCCCATCGCTGAGCCGAGCAGCTGTTGAGACTTCACTACAGAAGTCCATGTGCCCGGGGGAATCAATCAGGTTCAGAGAATAGTCCTTGTACCGAAGAGAAATTGAAGAGCTCTTCATCGTGATTGCACGCCTCTGTTCTTCATCAAGATAGTCCATGTACCTAAGCTTCCCAGCAAGTCTCGGGTGAAGTACACCGCCGCCAGAGGAAGCAATCAGGTGGTCAGCGAGTGTTGTCTTACCGTGGTCTACATGTGCTAGGATACATATGTTCCTAACTTTCCTACCGTCAGACTCATCCATCTCTTCCCTTTACAGAACACAGCTACCTGCAGATAATACTATTAGATGAACAACTATCAAGAAGCAGGTATTCATAAGGAATTTATACTTGTATTAAAAAAAATTCATAAACCATTAGCTTCACACACAGAACACGCATTCCAATCAATGAAAGATTATCTTCTATCTAATTACTTTATTGTTAGGCTTAATCACTCCAAATATTATCTTATTAAGAGTCGATGCGATTCAAATTAGTCACATAGCAAATTAAGAAATGAAGAAGAAAATTCATCGAAGCATCAAATCAAGTCATCCCCTAACCCAATTTCAGCTAAATCTCGCGAGACTCGATTCTATCATGGAAAAACAAAACCATCCTTGAAAAAATTCGGATGCTGAAAAGTTAAAGCAGAGTTGTGACTTGTGAACTAGACGTAAAATGCCAAACCGTAATTGACTTCGATTCCAGGAGATTTCAAAGTTTTCAATTCAAAAAGTGAGAACGAAAGATGATATCAGAAATCACCTAATCTGTTGGTCGAGCTCAGACGCTTTCTCCAGAAGAAGCAGATACACTTTTGCCTCGAATATCTCCGATAGAGAGCTTCTCAAATTCTCTCCCTCTTTCTCTCTCTCTCTCTAAGCTGACCGATGAAACTGTAAAGGAAAGGAATCGCGTAATCGACAAGAGAAATGGTGCAGCCTTGCTTCCGCGGCGGAGTCAGAAGTAGACGGACGCAACAACGGCGGCTCAGGGTTTGGCGATTTCCTCTCCAAGTTTTGTCTGTAACAAAATTAAAACCATTCACACGTGAACTTATATCCTTAGAATTTAGAACCGAGTTTAATTAAACCGGAACCCGCCTGATGAGAAAGAGTGTTTGGTTATATAATACATATATATATTTTTAAAATTTATTGCCTGAACTCTTTACCGGACCAAGTCTGGGTCAAATTTCCGTGCCCTAACTTAGCCAAAATTGATTGAGAGAGAGAGATAGAGAGAGAGATAGAGAGAGAGAGAGAGATGCAGAAAAGGGAGCTTGGGAAATCCGGCGGCCAGTCCGGTGGAGCTTCGGCTCCACCACCGAAGAGAGGTCGACCATTCGGTAGTACAAGTGCTAATTCAGCAGCTGCAGCAGCCGCGGCTGCGGCGGCGGACGCGATGTCTCCGTCGGCGTTACTCGGTCCTTCTCTTCTAGTTCACAATTCCTTCGTCGGTAAGCTCGCGAAGGACCAACCTATACTTTCTAATGCTCTTGTGTATGGGTTTTAGCTTTCGTTGATTTGAAAATTAAGCTGTGATCGATTAGCACTTCCTTATATACTGTCGAATCTGTCCGAGTTCTGGATTGTCTGTTCTTGGGAAGATAGAAAAATATGTTTTTTTTCTTCCAATTCCATGGAATGGTTCTACATCATGGTGTGTGGTCTAATAAACGCTGATTTTAATTGGTTGTTTCGCTGGGATTGTTGGAATTTTGTAGACCAAAACAACAGAAGAATAGTCCTTGCGCTTCAGAGTGGTTTGAAGAGCGAGGTGACATGGGCATTGAATACACTTACATTGCTCTCCTTCAAAGAAAAGGAAGATATTCGAAGAGATGTCACGCCTCTTGCTAAGATACCTGGCTTGCTTGATGCCCTTCTCCTTATTGTGAGTTGATTTAATTTGTTTTTCTTTTTTGTTTTTCTAGTTGACGTTTAGTGTGGGATTTCTGCGTTCCTCTCTGTTCTTGAACGTTGACATATGCTGAAATTTGGCAGATAGATGACTGGCGTGACATAGCTCTCCCAAAGGACCTGACAAGAGGAACTAGGGTCAGAGCGTTAGGCGCAAATTCTTCTGTTACGGGATTCGGCAGTGAGTATGATGCTCTTGCCTGTATTCAAACCCCTGGGTGAGCCAATATGATCTATCATGTTTCCTCTTTTTTGATATTGCTTTAAATTATCTTTGCTTATATTTGGAACTAAGCGTGGTTATTATTGGCCTAGCAGATCCGGCATTGGTTCTTCAGCTGCTGAGGCATTAGGAAAAAAGAGCACTGAGTCATCTCAGTGGTGGAATGAAGAGGATGGTTTGTTTAATCTAGACGATGAAGGGAGAGCAGAGAAACAACTGTGCGCAATTGCTGCATCAAATGTTATCCGCAACTTCTCCTTCATGCCAGATAATGAAGTTGTAATGGCTCAGCATCGCCATTGCTTAGAAACTGTTTTCCAGTGCATCCACGATCATATGACCGGTAAGGAGGAACACTGTATTAATTAAATTTCTCACATTCGCCTCCGATAGATTCCTATTTCTTCTTGGATTGAATTGACTTCACATTCACCACTATTTCCGTATGTGCTTGATACTTGATTGGGAAGTATGGTCTTAAAGTATCTTTTGTAAACAGAGGATGAAGAGCTGGTCACAAACTCGCTGGAGACAATTGTCAACCTAGCTCATTTGATGGATCTTCGAATTTTCAGCTCGCTTAAACAGTCATACATCAACATAAAGTGAGAATTTGTATCTTCCTGCCTTCTTCTAGCTAAAAGTATCTTAACTTGTTTCAAACACCAACTTAATGTTAGTCATTCACTACTCTTCTGCAAATAGCGAAAAGCAAGCTGTTCAAGCTGTGGTTGGAATTCTCGATTCTTCTGTCAAAGCTTGGAATTGTGCTGCTGCTGAATTGCTGGGGCGTTTGATAATCAATCCGGATAATGAACCTTTCATTAGTCCCTTAATTCCGCAGGTTTGATAACGTCTTTCATAGTAATCAACTTATGGTTTCTGGTTACTTAATCATATTAAGTACTGAATAAACCCAACAATGGACCAACCCCTTGCAGATACACAGGCGACTAGTCGATCTTTTAAGCATACCAGCCGTTGATGCACAAGCTGCGGCTGTTGGGGCACTCTACAATCTCGTCGAAGTAAACATGGATTGCAGATTAAAGCTTGCAAGTGAGAGATGGTATACAAAAACTATGATTTCCTTCCTCTCTATCGAATACAATCATTACAACAATGACGCATCGTTATGATTTTGATACTCGTTTTCAGGGCGATTGATAGATTGTTGAAAGTGATAAAGACTCCGCATCCGGTTCCAGAAGTCTGCAGGAAAGCTGCAATGATACTAGAGAACCTTGTCTCCGAGCCTCAGAACAGAGGGTTGTTACTGGCGTATGAGAATGCTTTTGCTGAGCTGCTTTTTCAAGATGGCAAGTACTCTGATTCATTTGCTAGGATTTTGTATGAACTAACTGCTAGATCAAATAGCAGAGTAGCCTCGGCTCGGGGAATCTGGGGAATGTAATGGGTTGGTTACTCATAAGTCTCTCTAGATTAGTGGGTTGATTAATGATATGATGTAATGTATTAGTAGTAAACTTCATCATTTGGTATGTATTAAAAGCACAGTATTGTTGAACAAAGCAAATTGGTTTCTTCTCATTATTGAACAAAGCAAATGGTTTCTTCTCATTTGAACAGCATTGTGATTCAACAAAAAAAGGTTCATTTTTGTGTGTTCTTGCAACAGTTAAAAGATCCTCTTCGAATAATCCGGCCTACGCCAAAGTTAAGCTATAATCAAACTGAGATATTTTTGTCATCCTCTTCAAATTAATATATATATATATATACGAAATAGTAACGTTTTCACTTTAGAATAATTGAGATAGTGTATTGTTCACCAATATATGAGTATTGTACATATACATTGTAACTGTAAGATATTTGCCGTTTTGGAGACGGGGTCAAAGTTTATTTGTCCTATACATTTTTGGTGTTAATCTTTCTTTAAAATCACTAATAAGTGTCTTTTCTTGTAAACGAGGAGACGTTTTCTCTTCTTATGTATTTTATTTCGATTTGGTTCGTACATACTTGTTGTATTATGAATTGTTGGATATTCAAATGACCATAACATAGCTAATCACCTATAATTGTGACCAACAACATCTACAACGCGAGCTAGTTCATTCCTACCCAAATTTGTTTAATCGATATATCCGTATGTTGTTTATCGTGAATTCATGAATATTTAGGTAACTCTTTTTGTTATATTTTGGAGTTAAATAGAATATAGAACCGTTTCTTTAAAACATATATAATTAGAGATAACTCCTTTCAAAATTAACTATGTACGCAATATTCAACAGTGAACTCTAAAATCAAGTGATAGTAATCTAATGAGTTCAATATTATGTTATTCAGAGCTGGTGATTAGTTCTCATTATACACGTCTTCACTATACTAGTTTTCTGGTGAAGAAATATCAAAGAATATATTTAGCTAGTCCCAAACTCTTTTATGTCATTGCAGTCATTATTATCAGTAGTCTCGAGCGCATTATTGAAACTTTTCAGTAAATAATGAATTTTTTTGTTCCCTTATTGTATAAGAGATCCATTATAGAATGAGTAAAGTCGAAGTTCTCTTGAGAGAGGGAAATTTTATTATTATTATTTTCTTTAAAAATGACATATTGGGTGGTTGGGGAAGAAACAAAATCTAATTCTCTAATTGAAGTGCTACTTTGAAGAGGGTCCCAATTTTGCTAATCGAAATGCGCCTCTTCATTGGTCCAAGTGTGGAGCCTCTTATGATGTAACGTGTCAATAAAACAATTGCATAGTTTCATTATAACAATATCTATTAAAACTATACTTTAAAATATAAATCATATGTGGGTGTAAAGACATCGTAGCTGAGACCATTGTGTGGTCCATTGATGTTCTTTTCCTTTGGCTCGTATTTGTCGACCACAAGTGGACCTCTCGCTTCTACAAGATTGGTTTGTGCGGTTGTGTAACCAAACAGAATTTCGAAACAAGTCTCATTCAGATAAGTCGTATAATGAGACTGATAAATGGACAAGTGTCGATCAATGTTTTTATAAATGGCTAAACACTATTCGAACGGCAAATTAGTACTTAGCGTCTAGACTATCTAAAGGAGATTAGTCGACGCCTAAACAAGGTGTTTTTTAGTGTTCTATTTCCTTCCTTTTAAAATAAATGTTATTTTTCTTATATGATTTCAATGTAAAGTGTAATATGAATATCTATTTTTCCCCAAACTAAATAATAACAACTACTACATAAAACAGAAGTCCAAAAGTCAACTGTTTTATAGGTATATAGTAGAATCTTTAATTGGTAATTCGCATGAAAATATTAAAACGACATCTATGTTTAAACGAAGATAGTATTATACTATTATAACATTTTGGTCAAATAAGACATTAGAAACCAAGTTAATTCAGTGGCGGACAGCTTATTAAAAGTAAGTTAAGACCACAATTTGATTTTGTTCACCCGTATTTAATCAGTCAAATTTAATGATGTGATAAAATGGTAAATGACCAAATTCATAATTCTATTTTCTGTCGTCCCTCATAAGTTTTTTTTGTTCGTTTTTAATCAAAATATAATAAATCCAAATATTTCGTTACAGCTTTTGTTTGCTTGTCACTGGTCCAACAACAAGTCCATAAGTTACAAGTCTCCATAGGATGACTCGTGTCAATCCCAAGACTGGTTATAAACAAGGATCGTAGATCGGAAAGTTAAGCTTGAGACATTTCATTTTTTTTAAAATGATGATAAATGCCAAATAATTTGTTTTGACTACATATGTCATTAAAAAAATTCAATACATTTATATCAGAAAAATTACTTAGAAAACTCAATTATATCATTCGATGAATGATTTTTTAAAAGGAAAAAATCTGCTTTTGTTGTGGGTTTAAGAAAATAGTGCTAATCTTTAACAACAAAAAAATAGTGCTAATGTCCATGACTTTGTGGTGAGGTGGTAAGAGGACGGATGTGAGATGCCAACATGTTTCAGGTTCGATCTATTTGCTGCGTGAAACTACAACACATTGTTTTTGTATACCCACACGGATATGGACTCCTGCTTTTGGGTCCATTTGCATATCCAGAGAGAGAGTCTATCCGTGGGCTGCATCTTCTCCATGAGATTAGTCTAAGTCCTTCTATAGGCCTGAGATTTACCCATAAGTTGGAAGTGAGTAGTGCTAATCGGCTTTAATGTTTTGTAACATAAAAAAATGATATTTAAAATCTTTTTTTTTTAAATGTCAATTTTATAACAATAATATGGTAAATGTCCTCTCTTTTTTTTTTTAATCTCCCCCAAAACCCTAGGCATGACTGAGTGCATAAGTCTTTTCTTAATGGGGTGTGTTTAAAAACATTAATGACAATTAATATACAAATATTGTTTTATAATTAAGTAATAATCGGAGGGGATCCATACTTTGCTGCAAAGGCTGCAATGCAACAATAGTCAACTTATTAGAATCTAGAGGATGTGAGTATGGAGTTTAAAAAAAAAAAAAAAAAAAACTGAGTTTGGAGTTCGTATAACATATTGCACTTATATTATTGCTTCCCATAGAAACTAGAAAGCAAAGACTAAACTGCCATGATAACGATACTATTCATATTCTATAACATTCTATTTTGACGATACTCGTTGTAATGAATAAATATGTTAATTGTAACGATTTCAAAATAATATAATTGTAACGAAAGGAGAAAATAATAATAGATAAATTATTACGAATTAGTCTTATTGGTGGTGGAGCATCCATCTCCCCCACAACATCATGAAACGCATCATCTCCATGACAGCGTAGCTTTCAAATTTTGATACATCGATTTCAAATATGTTTTTTATTTTTCAGAAAACAATAAAGTTGGTGACTCCTAGATAAAAAATACTAACAAGCTTTTTTAATTTAAGATGTTATGCTCATGTATGAAAACCAGAAAAATTACTGGACGATGATTTTAGAGTTTTCAAGGATTACATAAAAGTTTAAAATGAGCATATATCTTTGATCTCATTCAGTTACTGCAAGTCACTTGACTCACCTCCTAATATACAATCTTGAATCTTTATTCATTTTGTTTTTCTTATTTCACCATTTAGAGCACTATGATCTAGAATTAACATTGAATCGATCACCACATCTCAAAATAATTCAAAAGAGTTAGAAAGGTCTTAAAATTAATAGTATATTTTCTTGTTAAAAATAGTAATTATGCATATATATATATACATAGAAAACACATGGCAAACATACCGGAAAAGCTAATATATAATTATATAATATAATACTACTATATAACTAATTAGATCTATATAATTGGTGGTTCCTTGTTATTTTCGAATATTTTTTAATTATATCATTGTGTCGTTTTCATTTTTGGGTCAAAATCATGTCGTCTTCCACTCGATGACGGATCTTGGCAATTTCTTTCTATGAATATTATTTTTTGGTACTTATTTATTTATTTGTTTATTTTAAAGGCTTCCATTGATTAACATGGTAATAAAAAAAGAAGTTAATTTGCAAAATAGAAAGAAAAACGAGCCTTAAAATGTTTAAAATCGCAAGAATAAATTCGTCAAAAACATGTTTCAGCTCATTTTGCTTAGTATATAGCTATTTTAAAAAAATTATTCGTACTCTAATCTTCCCATTAGTATATGGTTATTGCTCTGCTTGGTTGTTGAAATATATATTATATAGCCACTGTTGAAAAATCAATTTTGCTATACAATATGTGCGAGAACCGTTATAATATTTGTCGAATATGTATTATTGATTCATTTCCCAATTAACTGGAGCCAAATACTCTAATTATCCAGCACCAATTAGCCATTGTCTTCGTGTCCAAATTTCACCAAGAAACAATTTTGCCTAACTTGTCCTATGAAATAATAAATAAATAGAACTAGTACAAATGTACAATGTCATTGCTTAATCATAAATTATATATCCAATTAATTAATAATGTACCATTTCATTCGCGCGTTTACGTTTCACCTTCTCCACCTATCTGATCGCAGATAGAACACCTCACAACCACATAGTACTACAATAAGACACAATCAAAATTTAATAACAGGAAAAAATAATGAAAAACTTTGTTTTTTAAATTGCAAGTTATCGTATGTCTCACGCAATTCGACATATAATTTCATGGCAAAATAATTTTATCACGTCTCTTTGAAAGTTTAATGGTCGTATCGTATCCTCATTTTTCTTCCCAATAAGCCATCTTAAAGAATTAAGTCTACTTAAGACATCTCCTACGGTCCTACTCAATTTCGTCAATTATTTTATTTTTGCCAATCATCTGCATGTATCTTAATCATAAATTCACGAAACTAATTAAGAGAATATTTAAAATCACTAACTAGTACTTTCCTGGAAAACTCCCAAGCTCATTTTCCCACAAGTTATGCATGCATATTTGATTGTTAAGTGCATGTAAAATATAATTAGGATTTCCATCTTCTGATGTATAGAGAATGTGTAAAATGATCTATTTTCTCCTCCGTTCTGTTTTATAAAATGTTTTGCATGAAGTATACGGAGGTTTAAAAACTACACAAATTATTAGTTTGTTTTTTCGTTTTTTTTACTTTAAAATATTTCAACCATTTAATAAAAAACATTGTAGGATAAAATAAAATTTTGCATAAAACTTTAAAAGGTCAAATAAAATGAAACATTTTTTTCTTAAAACATTTTATAACATGGAACGGATTGAATACTTCCACATACACTATTTTTAATATGTTTATTTAATTTTATTTGTTTCTTTAAAACACACTAAATCTTCTACGCAAAAAATATTGAAATCTAGAGAAAACTTCTATACAGATATTGAATAAATTCACAAATTTTTGTACCTTTTTTTTTTAAAAAAAAGTGCAACATGGTCTGACCTGCTCGCTATAATAAATACTAACTGCAGAGAAGATATTTTGATACAACATATTCATATACTATTCCACTACATCCAATTTTCCAAATTATATAGTAATAATTTTCTAAGATACGTATCAAAAATGGTCTAATATGATAGCATCGTTATACGCATATGCGTAAATTTTTCCATGTTAATAAAATCTTTTATTGTGGACTGATTGATATTGGTGAGTTTCTAGTGTGGGACGAATATGCCATTGTGGACTGGCAAAGTCCAAATCTCAGGAGAATAAAATAACCAAAAATTGAAGCTTTGTTGTATGTTTCTCATGAATCTTAACTTTAATAACACCAAAATGTTTTTAAAAAATGTATTCTTTATTTTTTGCTCCACCATCTTGTGGGACCCACAGTGGGCCCAAGGCCATTGCTGACATGGCGGAAGCAGAGCCGTCCACTTGCCAGTCGACAACCGCCAAACAATCTTGACGTTGTTAGTCAAGATCCTCCAATAATTTAGTTCGTGGGCTGTGTAAATGACTTATTTACCCTTACTTCAATAATCCAAATCACTGTGGTTTAAGCCACTGTTAATGATGGGTAATTAAACTTCAGGCGGAACAAAAAGGAGAGAATCTAAAGCAAGAAAAAGATGGACATGTATGGACCGTTCAAAGTAGGAAGACAAATTATTTAAATAAATAAAATATTTAACTCAAACACCAAGTGTCCAATAGATACAACGACAATGATGAACACCAAGATTTATATTCTGTATTTGGAATAGTGATTACTCCAACTTTTTTCATGATTAGTTTTTGAGCACTTTACTAGTGGAATAGTTAGTAGTGTGATATCGACCCTAAGATATTTTGTGGGAGAATATCGTGGTGTATAAAGTTGAGTGTAATACTAATTAGAACCAAAGACTAAATAATACTTTCGATAGACATAAATTTTGGCCAGTGCATAATTAACATAGTGGCAACTTGCAAATTTTTTGTGTGTGTGAAATGTCTGGAGTTTGGTATGAAAACTTTCAGTTATATATAAAAGGGAGACGAAAAATATTTAAGAAATTAATAATGTGTTGTTGAAATAAATATAAAATAAAATAATAATGTGTATTATAAACAGATTTCTATATGTATACATATATAGACTTATGAATTAAACCATATATATAATTTTTGGAGCATTGACATAACGTATACTTTTCCCATTAAAACTGAAATATAATTTCCCTTTTAGTTTATTGACTTTATATAAATAACTACTACTCAAATAGCTGTGTTTTAAAAAAAAAACTTGACTGGCATTTTATAAAATTAATTACTCAAATAAATAGTTTTGTAAATATATGTTTTTTTAAAAGAAAATTATTTAACCTTAGGATATAGATCCATGAAAACATATTTGTTGACGAAATTTTCATTTGACACATGATTTTTGTTAATGATTTTAGAAAAAAAAAATGAATACTAAACTCTATATTTCATGACTCAATGTTTTTCATTATAAATATTATTGTATTTAACAATTTAAATTTATTAATATTTATAAAATTATACTAATTTTGTAAAATTATTTCCCCAAAAGTATCTCATCGAAATTATTAGAATACAACAATCCCGGTTACAGGTATCTCTAAATCTTCTACTTCTGTTGCTTTTGATTTTGGACAGGTTAGTACGGGTTTAAAAGGTATTGATTTGGACTCAAAAAAGGAGATTACGGTGAAGCCAAAATTTATTTCAAGCGGTTTTAATGGTATAGGTTCGAAAAAGAGGAATAAGATTATTATGCTTTCCCCAAGGAAAAATATTGCTTCTAAATTGAATCAATCTAAACGCACAGGGACAGGAAACGTGATGGCTATAAAGAGGGTTAGTGAGGAAGAGGCGGGTCGTTACTTGAAGAAGAAAGGGATGGTGGATCCCCTGAAACCACCGGCCAAGAAGTGAAAATACTAAATTGGAATTGTCAGGGGCTTGGGAGCGACCTGACTGTTGAACAATTAAGGAAGCTTTGGAAGAAGTTTAAGCCGGATATCATTTTTTTATCAGAGACAAAACAAAAAAAGATTTATTTAGAAAAATTTCAGTTGCATTTTGGTTTTAATAAGTTGTTTTACGGTGGAACCCTGCGGGTCTAGCGGTGGACTGGCTTTGTTATACAACGATGAAATAAAATTAAAAGTTAATCATTATTGTAATCGTGTCATCAATGTTATCGCAGTGTTTGAAAACAAAAAAAAATTGTATTTCATTTGTTTATGGAGATCCACTGGTGAAATATCGTGAGCTTGTTTGGGAAAGATTAATTCGGACAGGTACACTTCGATCGGATCCTTGGTTAATGGTCGGTGATTTTAACGAGATAACCGGAAATCATGAAAAGAGAGGAGGTCCTTTGAGATCGGCAGCCTCTTTTATTCAATTCAATTTAATGATTCGACATTGCGGTATGTTAGAGTTTCCGTGTTCAGGAGAGAAATTGTCCGCCTTCTATTCAAGTATGGGCTCTATCGCCTATTCCACTGAATCTTAATCGTTTTCCTACGGAATCTGTTTATACAAACATGGACTATCTTATTTGGAGACTCCCGACCAGGTCAACGGAGAGTAGTGATTTGGACTGCTTTCCTTGGATTATCTGGTTTATTTGGAAAGCAAGGAACAAAATGGTCTTTCAAGGAGCACAACCT
>OVAY01002723.1:3771-15513 GCA_900406395.1 Kernera saxatilis | reverse complement strand
AATTTCGGTTCGGTCGGTTCGGTTATCTCGGTTATTACCGAAAGCCCAGGGCTAGAATATAAGATGTAGAATATGTTGGTGTTGGTCATAGGTTTGGCCCAACCCTTGGAATCAAAGGAGAAACATGATAGCCTCATAAAACTTGCTATTGCAGACCCTCCTGATTGTTGTAGCACACCCAAAAATAAGGTTGAAATTTTTAATTTTTATGTCAATTTGTATGAAATATTTCTTCTTGGACACTTGTGTACTTCCAGTTTTAATTCTGCTTCCTCTTTTTTTGGTACATGTCTTGTTGGATATGAGGTATTTATCAAAAATTATTTGTTTAACTATTCATATATAATGGTTTATTAACAGATTTATATAGTCTTACAATTAATGATGATGGGAGGATATTATGTGATATTGTAAGCAACCATTACGAAAGTAGAAAAATAGGTCTCGGATCTAGACAAATCATTGAGAATGTTAGAAATGATCATGGTGTTGTAATCAAATATTAAAAAGCATGGAGAGCTCAAGAACATGCACATGAGGTGGCTAGGGGTACTCATGCCGAGAGATATGAAACTTTGTCAATGTGGTTTCATATGGTAAATATGAAGAATCCTAGTTATGCCACTTTTAGTGAGGTAGATGTTACTAAAAGATTTAAGTATATATTTTTGTCCTTTGGTGCATTACTTAGAGGATTTCAATTGATAAAAAAAGTTATTGTTATTGATGGTACTTTTTAGAATGCAAAGTTTAAAGTGACTTTGCTTGGTGTCATGACTCAAGATGGTGTTTTTAGTTTTATCCTATTGATTTTTTTATAGTTAATTATGAGAATGATGTTTCATAGGGATTAGTTTCTCAGCTGACTCTAGAGTCTTATACATGACTAGATGGATTTAGCTTTTATGTATGATCGTGCAATATTTATTGCAAAAACTATTTCACAAAATGATCCAACTGCTCATCATGGAATATTCACTTTTCATTTTGATAAGGACATTCAATCACATTTCACTAACAACACGCTTATGACATTGGTGAAGAAGAAAGCAAAAGCTTACTTGAAGTTTAATTTTGATATTCTGTTTGCTGAGATCAAGAATGTTAACTCATCTCTTGCATACTACTTGAAAAAAGATGTTATTAGGAAATGGTCATGAGCTTATGCACCTTATAATGAATACAACATCATGACAACTAACCTAGCTTAATCTTTGTTAATAGAACTTGGTAAGCAATCTTTCGGCATAGCTGAGATGAATAACTATCAAATCCAGAGCTTGCAGTAATTTCTGTCTACAATAGCTGAAAATCCTACTAAAAAATCCCTCGACAAAGGTTACTAGACGCTCTAGATTTTGATAGTTACTCATTTCAGCTGTGGAGAAAGATTTATTACCAAGTTTTATCAACTACGATTCAGCTAGGTTAGTTGTCGTGATGTTGTATCGAATGGAAGGTGCACAAGGTCATGACCGTTTTCAAGTATCAGTTTTTTCAACTAATATGCAAGAGATGAGTTCACTTATTTTTTATCTCAGCAAACAGAATATCAAAAGCAAATTTCAAAGCTGTCTCCTTCACCAATTCCATAAGCGTAGTGCTATTGAAATGTGATTGAATGTTCTTTTCAAAATAAAAAGTGCAAATCTCATGATGAGCAGTTTTTTTTGTTTGAAAGAGCTTTTGCAATATATGGTGCACGATATTATATATATATATTAACACTACAAGAAAATAGGTTTATAACAACGGAATAAATCATTGTTAATTCGTTGTAAAATCTATTTTACGACGAATTACCAACGAATTCCAAATCGTTCTTAAATGGTCGACGTTAAATATGATTCGTTGTAAATTCGTTGCAAATTACCAACGAAATGTTATTCGTAGTTAATTTGTTGTTAAATTAACAACAAATTAACAACGATTATTTTTTTAATATAACAATGAATTAACAATGAATTACCGATATCTTTAAAAAAAAAATATGAATTTAAAATAAATACTTCCTCCGGCGACAAGCTCTGGCGACCTCCCGGCGGCGACCTCCTCACGGCTCCGGCGACCTCCTCCCGGCGGCGGCGACCCGGTGTTCGAATGGGTTAATTTTTTAAATATGGATAAATTTTATTGTTATATATACTCTAAGAAATTTTGCCAAACTTTCGATGTGGAACTTTTACATTTTCAGTTTAACGAGTAATTTACAAAGATTTTACAACGAATTGTTTAAAAAATATTTAAAATAATAATCGTCGCAAATTCGTTGTAAATTAACAACGAATTTACAACGAATTCTTGATTTGAGGTTTAGAGTATAGGGTATAATGTTTGTACGAATCAATATTTACGATGAATTTACAATGAATCGTTGCAAATCCATCGTAATAGAGAATATTTTTTTGGATTTGAGGTTTAGGGTTTAGAAGTTTTTTCAATATTGCTACGTATTTTCAAGGAATCGTTGCAAATTCTTTGTAAATCCGTCACTTTTTTATAATGTATGATATTCAAACTACATGTTTAAGGTATATAAAATGTATAAGATAAGTTCATTAACCAGTTTTGAACATATGATTAGTTTTTTGTTTTTTGTATAACTTTAGTTTGAGTTGAGAAAGTTAATAAAGTATTTATGGTGTTATATGTTATATATACTCTTATGTTTTAATTTTTGTAAATTTTGGAAACAATACTAAGCATTATATAATAAAATGTTACATTTGATTCATATTTATTTTATAACACATTTAGAGGTTCATTATAAATGGTTAGTATCGAATTTATAACAAAACATTTGTTTTTAGTTTGAATTTTTAAAAATCGTTGTTATTTCGTAGCTAAGTTGCAACGAATTCACGACGAATTATATTTTTTTCCAAAAAAATAAATATTCGTTGTTATCTCGTTGCTAAATTACCAACGAATTTACAACGAATTATTTTTTCAACGAATTATTTTTTCAACAAAAAAACAAATATTCGTTGCTAATTACCAACAAATTTACAACGAATTATTTTTTCAAAAAAAAAAAAACAAATATTCGTTGTTATTTCGTTGCTAATTACCAACGAATTTACAACGATTTATTTAAAAATAAAATAAAAATATTCGCTGTTAATTCGTTTGTAATTTGCAACGAAATTGCGACGAATTGTTTTACAACGATTTAGCAATGAATTTTTTAAATTCATTGTAAATTCGTTGCTAAATTTGCAACGAAATTATTCGTTGTAAAAAATTCGTTGTTATAAACTTGTTTTTTTTGTAGTAACCAAATCGTTCTCGTTAAGTATAAAACTCTGCAGACAGCTCAAAAATCAATCGCATGATGCATCATTCTCAGAATCCACTATACAAAAAAGAATATAGTATAATCGAAAAATTACCATCTTGAACCGTGACACCAATCAAAGTTTCTTTAATTTTGTATTTAGAAAAGGACCATCAATAACTTTTCTTATAAAAATGCATATTTAAATCTTTGAGCATCATTTACCTCACTAAAAGTTGCGGAATCAAGATTTTCCACATTACCAAATGAAACCACCTTGGAAAACTTTCATAACTATCAGCAAGAATATCCCTAGTCACCTCATGTGCGTGTTCTTAAGCTCTCCAAGCTTTTGAATATTTGATCGCAACACTATGATCTTTTATAACCTTTTCAATAATTTGTCTAGGTCTGAGTCTAATTTTTCCTCATTCTTACTGGTTGCTTACCATATTACCTAATATCTTCGCATTGGCTTGAAGATGGTTAACATTTCTTACTGATGTATCAAAACTGTGCTCATGGAAAACAAAGCTTTGAGATGCCCTAACTCTAGTTGCACAAAATCTCTAGCAACAATTTTCATCAACACAACGAAGAACATAAAATCTTGTTTCTTATATTTTAATGTGAAATTCAAGGCTATGCCTCATCGCAAACATTCATATATTTCTACCTATTTTCTTTTTGTCTTTGAAAAACGTTCCGCAACACACACCATCTACTTCACCAACATACGAATCTAAAAAAACAGTTGGGGCACAATGTTTGGATCATGAATTTAAACTCTGTTTACGACGTCTACTATGATGATAACTTTAACGTTTCCGATCCATAAACTAGATTACTAATTGAGTTCAATCTTCTCTGAAATGAAATATGTAATTTTGAAAAATAAGCATTGCGAAGACTATTTAAAATGTTTTATAAATTTTTTTTATAAACATATGTAACATTTACATATGAATAGTTTTAGAACTCTTATATAATGCATATCGAGTCATTAAATGTTAAACCTCTTTTGACTTGTCTTGTTATGCTATTGTTGATTAAAAAAACTCATCTAATTTGTCTTTTTATATATCAATACAATAAATTGCATTCTTGTTTTTATAATATAATGATGTTTATAAAATACTTAGAATATTGTGATATATTGGGTTCTATTTCAAAGTTGTACTCTCCTCAACTATTGAAACCTATACAAAATTCTAACAAATTGTCTCAGACATATAAGTCTACTTCATTTTCTAAAACAGTATACTAAATCTGACATATTTATAGTCTTTATAAACTTAATCATAATTTTTTTTTTAAGATGTTTTGTAAACAAACTTATAAACCCTTATATATGTATAGTTAAACATAGAAGTTTTGGTAAAGTATCTCATATGCAGCAAGACGAGGATGAGAAGTAGTACTCTCATCAAACTGACTATCAACTACTTTGAGTATCATTTTTTTTTTTTATTACTGTAATTGAGTTCATTCTTCTTTGTAACATAAACTTTGAAAATCAGCATTAATTGTAAGACTATAAATATGTTTTATAAACTATTATGTATGAATAGTTAAACAAAGAGTTTTTGGTAAATACTTCATACCCAACAAGACGTGGAGGAGAAGAAGTTGTAACAGTCTTATCAAACTGAATATCATTACTACTTTTGGATGTTGTTATTTTCTATCATTGTAACTAAATTCATTCGCTCCTATAACATAAACTTTGAAAAATATGGAGCTTTGTATTTTCACCAAATTGAACATGTTGTGTACTAGAGACTTCATTAATACTTAGGGAGTTGTTCCTTTCTTTTGTTTCACACATAACTTACGAAATCACCTCTCTATTTACTGTAAACTCGTTGCCATGCGATTCATCAACTATACCTCTATATTTTGTTTACGCAATTTTTGTTTGAAACTTGGTATACACTTTCCAATTTTAGTAAGGATAATATGGTCGTATTCCTCTACAAAAAATTATAGTTTTGAAAGAATTTAGGAGTGATGGTAGTTTTGCGAAAGAAGATGTCAAAAGTGGTATTTCTCAAAAAAATTCAAAAGTATATAACCATTTGTCAACATAATGTGATGTGTATAGTGTGTATAATGTGTGAATAAAAGCTAAAGACAAATATTATATAATATATACAGAATATGTTAACCAAAATATTTTTTGTTTTTTTTTTCTCAATTTAACTAAGTTTGGTAGTTTCCGTTACCATTTAGCCTTCGTGAGTGACTACTGAAAACTCCCTTCTGAACTGTGTCCAATACTTGAGCCATTTATATCTCAGCTTGAAGGAAATGCAACGATTTGTGTGGCTCGTGTAAACAATAAATACATATTTCTAAAATTCAACAACATATTTCTTCACATCTTGCTTCTAAATTTTACATTGGCCTCACAAATTTTAAAGATTCGTAGACATTAAGACCGATCATATTATCAGGATTTAAAAGAAAATAAGTTTCAATGGTAGAGAATCAACTCTCTAGTTAGCATCAAAAGACTATTGAATTCAAAGGAATTTACATCTAAACGTGTTGAGAATTTACGAGTTTCTCTTTCTCACCTTACAAACTAGAGATGCAACAAGTTGGATATGAAGTTCCAACCCATCATCCATGTCTTCTTATCCGCAGGTGACGAGAAGTTGAGCTCAAACATTTCTTTCCTTACGTTCTCCCCCGAGTCGCAGAACCCGACAAGCTTAGCCACTATCTCTGCACTCTCCCTCACGTGCTGCATATCGTGAGGATCTGTCCAGAGCTTGTTGATCAACTGTTGCCTCCTCTGTTTCCCAACAGGCGGTACGTCCCATTTCAGGTAAAGCATCTCTCTTTCCTCAGCTCCTAGCTTCGTGTTTACGCGTTTCGCCAAATACTCCCTCTCCTGCTTCAAAGCTCTTATACTGTCCCCAAACCATATATAAACATGCACATATGCTTGTCAAGTTATTTAACTCATACAAGAAAGAGAAACAGAAAGAGATCTTGTACTACCTTGATGCTACGTAGCTTGCTGGTTCATCGCCGAGCAATGCTGGACTCGCGTTTCCCAGCTCGGCCAAGTGCTGTTCGAGCCATGTCAGCCTGCGGAGCTCGACTTCCATGTAGATTTGATCAGCTGGGTCTCCTTTGAACAGCATGTAGAACTGTGTCCTGTGAATGATTGAGATGTGGCAAAGATGCCATAACATTATGATTTGCTTTCTCTGTTCTTCGAAACACAATGGCCATTCCATTTGAGATTCATCGGTTGCATCAGACTCCGAAGCAGCAGCAGCTGTCTCGTTTGCCTCCAGTTCTAACACCTAAGGAGAATAACATAAACAAGCTTTCGAGTTACTGATTTGATAGTGCCTTACAACTAGAACTTGATGAGGATAAGTTACAATTTGAAAACTGACCTGGCAAACAAGAAGCTGCTTCTGGTATTGAAGCTTCGCCACACGTTCTTTCAATCCAGTAACATAAGCTTTGATGTTACGTACATTCTCTTCGGCAGCATTCTTAAACATACGCTTCATTCTCTTAAAATCGACTGAATTCGCTTGTCGTGATACAGGGGTTCCTTCCCGACTGTGGTTATCATCCCTCTTTGGTGGAGTAGCTCCAAAAGACACCGGGGCTGAATTAGCAGAGACGACATTGCTATCAGGAGCCTTGTTTTCAGTCCCAGTAGACGAAAGAGGTGAACATGGTGCCCGGATCATATGCTGAATGTTAGGACTGTTACTTAAGCCGAAGGGAAGAACTCTCTTCTTTTTCATCTGGGTCCTGAACTCTGGAGTCTGTTGTTCATCTGTCTGAAAAGACGAGACAAGCATGTCAATAGATTCCTGAACACACTCAAGCTTCTTCTCCAGAGCTGCAATCTCTTGAGAGTTCAACCGGGTTATTTCTTCTTTCAAGTTAGCTTTATCACCAACTACAATTTCCTCGGTTAAAAGGTTGCTCTTCTGCATGTCACGGATTTCCGACAGCATTTTCGCAACTTTCTCTGCAGCTTGTTGATCACCCAGTTTGTGAGATGTCACTTCTTTGTGAATAAGCTCCAGAGCTTGGTTTGCTTCCTCACCCAACTTCTTTTGATGCTTTTCAAGCAAACGGATTTCTTGGACTAGCGCTGTTGGATCAGCTGAAGTTAATGACTGCCTCACATTATCCTTTCTCTTAACACGAGTTGTTCTGCGGCTTTTCGGAACAGATTTGCTTGGAATGGAGTCCTCCTCAGTAGGGTAGGAGAGACACCTTGCTACTTGAGAAAAAGGTTCACACTCATTTGACCCCTGAAATCAATTACATATAGGCATGTCTGCATAAGGATGAAGTTATCACAGAATATATTGGTATCTCATATTTACGGACATACCTTCAGCTCCTTTGCTTTTCTTTCTAGATCAAGTTGAGATTGTGCAACGTCTCTCTGACGCTTTAACTCTTTCATCTCTGTTTCCATCTGCCATTAGTTTAACATGAATCAATAATCCAAAGCGATCCTCTCCATCAAGTTTTATGTCAATTATAATCCATTTCACATCCCTTATAGTTTTGCTTTTTAGTTTGTGAAATCCACATTTTATATTTTCAAAAAGATCTAATTCAAGATGAGAATCTACCTGTTGGATTTTCATCTCTTTCTCAACTAGCAGCGACTTTAAGCAGGTAGATGAACCGGACTCCGGGCTTCTTAATTCTGATTCGAGTTTGGCAACTTTTTGCTGCAGATGTTTCAGCAATATTTTGTCTGAGACAACCTACAACAAAAGAATCAGGTAAAATCAAATCCCAGAAATGAATACCAGCAGAATTATATCATCAAACACTTTGAAGCTAAAGAAGTGAAGTTAACGGGAGAGTGACAAAAGAATGCTTTGAGTGGATATCATATCACTGCATCTGTACAGGTAAAGAGAACTGATGTCTTTTTTGTATAATAATCCATGGCTGTCAGTTAATTAACCTTTGAAGAATGCTTAGTTTTCATTCTAACCCATATGCTCTCTATAAGATGACGATTGCTACTCAAGAAGGAAACCGCATTTTCAATGGAAGGCCAAATAGAAACAATTACGGTGCCAAATGCAAAGCTCAATATTGCATCGAACGGACATACCATGTTTACTTTAGCGCAGTTGGTGACTTCCTTCGCACTCATTGCAAAAGAGAGTGTCTTTTTTGTCTGCTCTACGTGGCTCAGGGCTGGACTAATGGTGCATATTATTGCTGTTCTCGCATTCCCGCCAAGTGAATTTTGCAGAATCCTTGTAAGCTTTGAGTCTCTATATGGTACGTGATCACTTCTTCTTCCAGAACTACATCCAAAATAACAAAAAAAAAAGGTTAAAATGTTCGTCAAGCTACAAGATAATTTAGACATGCCCAAAGACAATCATGAACTGTGCTTTCTTACCTCAGCTTTCTGATCACTGTTGTAAGTGTCAATAAACTACGGTTAATATGACTCCCTTCCTTCAATCTTAGACCATCAGCGTTTGTTTGACAAGCACGTTCGCTTCCAGCAAGATCAACAAGATTCTGCACCAATTAGAGTGTCTCAGTCTCTTCGATACCAAGTGAACCTTACGCCAAAACATAATAAAATGGCGTACCAGAGTTGCCATGAAAGACTGCACACGGCCTGCTATTTCCCTGAGACTGCTCTGAATGGTCTGAATATCAAAAGCAGAGAACATGAGAATAATGTTACTGTTTAATAGATAACCAATAATTCTGCAAACCTATCTTTTCCAAGTTTAAGAAATGAAAGAAATAGATTGTTTATTCGATCATGTAGCATATCACATCAGCAAAAGTCATACCAGCCGAATTATCTGATGAGATCTTGAACTTTTGTCGTTCAAAGCAGTTTCACCTACTTGCCGTTGAGCTGAAAAAAGCAAATGGAAAATCACATAACAGGAAAGCAAATGAAGATACCATATGTCTGATTAAAGAGAAAATGTGTCATATATTAAATATGTTATCAGTACAGTTTGAGGTTTTGAGCTGTTTCCTTCATCTATCACTAAGTTATGTTGCTCTGCCAAGTGTATGCACTAAGAATTAAGAACACCATGACCATCAAATGCATAAAAGATATGTAATATCTTCACAAGTGATACTTGATAGGAAGGATTTACCTTCACAAATGCCAATTAAATGCTGTAGATGTTGCCTGCTTTCAACCACTTCCTCCACCAGATTTTCTACAATGGTTCCTTTCTGCAATATAGACAACATTCTCAATCTGGCCAAGATGTCTATTTCAGCATTCGATTTAGTGTTTCCAACCCTTTACCTACCTCTGGATCATCTAACAGTCGAAGGGGTCCAGTATCACGATTTAAAAGGTCAACCACAGTCTCATTATAGATCTCCAAAGCAGATACTTTCAAGACAAAGCTCCTTTCTTGAGTCTGCATAGATTTTAATGGATCCCTATCAGCTTGTAACAAGACCAAGACCAAGACCAAGAAATAGGGACCTTAAATTTGTCACTCACTTTTCTTATATGCTCGTATATATCTTTAACTACACTTTCAGTAACCCCTCTCATTGTAAAGGTCTTGCCACTGCTGGTCTGACCATATGCAAAAATAGTTGCTGCAATGAATAGAAACAACACTTCACATTTCCGCCATAACTGCTTTAACCTTAAATGATTAGTTTTATAGATATCTGCTTAATTACCGTTGGTTCCTGCTAAGGCAGATAGTGCGACGTCCCTAGAACCATCTTCATAAACCTCCTGAGTCGCACAAGTTGGCTCAAAAACCTTGTCTACAGTTACATGAAAAGTAAAAGAGAGAAGACCACAACATAAGCAATGAGATTCTTATCAACAGATTCTACATAAGAAAAAGGCAATGAGAGTCTAATCAAATACCAAATGAATATTTTGCTGCCGCTCTCTCCGGATTCGGATTCTTGAAAACTATGGTCTGATCATCTGGACATTCCCAAGCAATGAGATCATATTTGGCATGTTCCCTCCAGTTTAATGGTCTCATCCGAACAGTGACAAGTATCTTCTCCTCTGTAACTCTGGAACCACCTGGGGTAGACGGATTTGCCCTGTCTATCTTACTTAACGGCGTCCTGGGAGGTCCCATCATGTTCTACACACAACTCAAACCCAAATTTAGAAACTTATTAGGCTACAAATCTACTATAATTCGTCATATTCCAGTTTGATATGAACACTACGGTTTAATTTCACCCAGAATCAGCCAATATTGACTTAGCATCAATCTACTATACTTCGTAATATTCCCTTATTCATCACTAGAAAGCTTGAATCACGTCTCCTAAACATGGTGAGTTCATCACTGACCCAAAATCAACTGTATCTGTTGAATCATTCGGAAATCAAGAGAGACTAAAAATAGAAACCCCTGTAAAATCAACGAGATTACACGAAAAATCCAACATATACTCACCTGAAATGAAATCCCGAAAAGGAAAGCCTAAAGAAATCAAAAACAAGAAGTAAAAAGAAGATCGAGAATGTGTAGAATCACTTACAGAGACGGAGAGATTTTAAACCGGCGAATGCAAACGCGACGGTGACGAAAGGGAAGATTCGCCGGCGAATCTTTGGAGTCTGAAAAAAATTCGATCGACGAGAGAAGACGAAGTCGAAGATGATGGTGAAGATTAGGGATTTCTTCAGAAACCAGAGAAGAGAGGAAGAAGGAGATGTGTAACGGAAACTATTTTCTTGCTGCTTTCTTCTTCTTCTTATTTTTAACTTTTTTTTTTTTCAAAATCGTTGTTTTTTTTTGTTCCTTCGCGTTCTCTGTGCACACCTGAAATTTTTTGAACTGAACGGTCGAAGATCGATCTGCGCTCTTCACGTGCCACGTGTACGACTGGGACTCTTCATCGGAGACTTTACGTTGGAAGGAGATTTTAAAATGCAACCTATGCTATATACATAACACATTTCTTCTTTTTTTTTGTCATCCGGTGTATTATTACTTTAACGAAAAGATACAACTTGAGAACTACAAAAGCCAGCAGATAAACTAAAATTTCTCAGAACCAAAAGCCCAAAAGAGGGAAACGAAAACAAAGAAAAACATACAACAAACAAGCTATCCAAGCCACAGAGAAGGAAACCGAATAAAATGCACTTGAACCAAAAGAACTAAAATCAAAACACTGAACCGCACCGTTTCCACAACTTTCCCAAAGAATCTGGAGAGACCAAAGTTGAGCCGAAGGACAAGAGCAGTGAGAAGGCTTGAACATACAAGAAAACCTGCGTTTTGTGACCATCTTCGACAACCTTTTCGGTCGCAAATATTAACGACTGTTTGAAGACTTTTTTGAGACTAATAAACGACTATGCGGAAAACAGAGATAAATTCGTCGGATATTTTCGACCACAAAAGGGAGTCAGAGTTTAAGAGCTATTTATGTATTTGAATGTGTCTATCATCTGAAATTCT
>OVAY01002722.1:0-15514 GCA_900406395.1 Kernera saxatilis | reverse complement strand
AAAACTTTTAAAGAAGAAGAAGAAGAAGAAAAACAAAAGCTAAAAGAGAATTAAGAAATTTTTTTTTAAGATTTTGTCTTGGTACCTTGGTTTATTCGTAAAGAGATGGCGCACTCTTTGTAATTTTTTTTTTAAAAGCTATTTGATAAGTTTCTATTTTTAGATTTTATGATTTTGTATTTTATACTTTAAGTATCTATAGATAAAAAATTATTTACTAAATATTTTGACAAATGCATTACTTTTTTTATTAAATTAGATTACTATCTTTATTTTTTTGTTCCGATCTATGCAAAAGACAACTATATATACTTATATTTTCTTTTTGTACGTAAATCTAAAAATCAGATATTGAGAAATCCAACTACTGTATACTTCAAGCGAAGAAAAAGAATAAGTCAAAGAAAACTAAGATAACAAAAACACAAATAACAATCCTAGACAAAACGAAAAAATAAATCTAAATGTTTCTACACTATTTTTATGTTTTATAATTGCAAACAATTTTTTTGAATGTCATTCGAACCCACGCATGCGCATGGGCAAGTCACCTAGTTAACTTTATTAGATGAACAAATTAAGTAATCGCATTTAACTATATAACCGAACCTTTTTTTTCTCTCTTTTTAGCAACAGAAAATAGTACATTATCCGATTAACAATATTTAATCATCTCGTTGACGATTGATTTCGCAATCAAAACTTATGAATTGTAGCTCTCAACCACAATCAATGCTCTTCAAATGGATGAGTAACAAGAGAGACAATGATCAAAGACCAGAACATTCTTAAAAGACAAATCTCCATCTGAATTTACGAAACTACCCTTTTCGCTATTTTCCAAATCTTGACGCATCGAACTTTGATTAATTACTGAGCAGACATCGGAATCGTACAGTGTCCTCTTTCCTCGCCGATCTCTCTTTCTGATCTCCGATCTCAATCAAACGCGTCTTTGATTTCTACGCTTAAAAAAAGAACGTCCAAGTCTCTGTTCATCGTGCTCAAATTGTAATCTTCCAACTACTTTTTCACGGTATTGCTTTTGGATTTATTGCTTGATTCGGTTGGTTTTTCCACGGATTTGAACGATACCCATTTGGTGATTCGATCTGTTTATCTCTGGGTTTGCGGCAAAATGTTGTATTTTCATGGAAATTTACAGCAACTGTAAGGTTACAGCTAGAGATTGGATCATCTCTGTGTTCGACATTGATCTTGCAGTATTTTCAGAATCCCAATTTGAGTAGCAGTTGTCGTTGTTGAATGCTTCTTCTTTTGCATGATGGGTTTAAAATTTGCATTGAATAGAAGTGGAAACGGAGGAGCTAGAGATAGATCTTATATGGTAACTACTAACTAGATTGCCCTGAATCTTTCTTGTGATTTGGAAACACCGAGAATGCGGTTGAATCATTAAAGAAACAATGAGTAGTTTCACCAAGAGCTCATCATTCAATAGAAGGGCATTGAGTTCTTTAGCTATAGAGAGCCCTAGGAACTCCTCTTCAAGCGCCTTCAATAGTCCCATTGGCTCAGCTTTCGCAAGCCCGAGAATACAGAACTTTGGAGGAAGTCCACGGCCGTCTACTAACCGGTTAAAAGAGATCTCATATTTGTTTCAGGTGCTTATTATCGCCGGAACAATTGTGTCGTTTCTGGTTATCATCGCTGGAGGTTATCTTTATGTTGTTCCTAGCCTCGGTCAAGCGTTCTTGGGTTATAATGGAGCATTGCAGTTTAACAGCTCTGTTACGGATAATAAGGAATGTGACATATTCGATGGGAACTGGGTCGTTGATGATAACTACCCGTTGTATAACGCTTCGGAATGTCCATTTGTAGAGAAAGGATTCAACTGCTTAGGAAACGGGCGTGGACACGAGGAGTATTTGAAATGGAGGTGGAAGCCTAAGCATTGTAATGTTCCGAGATTCCAAGTGCGTGATGTATTGGAGAGATTGAGAGGTAAAAGGATAGTTTTTGTTGGAGATTCGATGAGCAGAACGCAGTGGGAGTCTTTGATATGTATGTTAATGACGGGGTTGGAAGATAAGAGGAGTGTTTATGAAGTCAATGGAAACAATATAACGAAAAGGATACGGTTTTTGGGTGTGAGGTTTAGTTCCTTCAATTTTACAATCGAGTTCTACCGATCGGTTTTCTTGGTTCAGCCTGGGAAGCTGCGTTGGCACGCGCCAAAACGTGTGAAGTCGACGTTGAAGTTAGACGTTTTAGATGTTATTAACCACGAATGGAGCTCAGCGGATTTTCTCATATTCAATACGGGTCAATGGTGGGTGCCTGGGAAGCTTTTCGAAACGTAAGCTGTCTTGAAAACTGAATTGATTTCCTTGGATTTTCAGAATGTTTATGAAACGAGTTCTTATATTTTCGCCTGTTTCTTGTTGTGTTTTTGGGACATCAGTGGTTGTTACTTTCAGGTTGGAAACTCATTGAGGCTCGGAATGTCGATTCCTGCAGCGTATAGAGTAGCATTAGAGACGTGGGCATCGTGGATAGAGAATACAATTGATCCAATCAAAACTCGAGTTTTGTTTCGTACATTTGAGCCATCGCATTGGAGGTACAAACTGAAAATTCCGTAGCTTTATCCGTTCTTGTTCTGCTTTTATTTAGATCGGCCTTAATCTAAAGTTTCTTTTTTGGTTGTTGTTGTTGTTTAGTGATCATAGATCATGCAATGTGACAAAGTATCCAGCCCCAGACACCAAAGGAAGAGACAGAAGCATATTCTCTGAAATGATCAAAGAAGTAGTTAAGAACATGACAGTTCCGGTATCGATTTTGGATGTAACTTCGATGTCAGCGTTTAGAAGCGATGGTCATGTCGGTTTATGGAGCGATAATCCGTTGGTACCTGATTGTAGTCATTGGTGTCTACCTGGAGTTCCTGATATTTGGAATGAAATCTTGCTCTTCTTCCTCTTTAGACAACAAGTAAACTCACTTCATCTCTGTCTTTTTTTCTAACACAATAGCATCCTCTTATGTCTGCAATTTTTTACTTAATTTGCAGGTTCAGTAAAATGGATAACTTGTGCAACATAACAATAGAAAAAGAAAAAGGCTAACGACCCTTGAAGACTGAACTCTCGGAGCTAATTGCTCCTTTTTCTTCTTGGAACCTAACGACAGAGAAAGGGGTCACAAATTTTGAGTACAAACTGATTATTTATTCATTCTTTTATTGTTTCTTCTACGTTCTTCTTTATTGTATTATCGATTCAAAGAGTGTGAGAGGATCTGTTCAAAGCTGAAACAGTTTCGTTCCCCAAACTATTTTGGTATAAAATGATTTGATTACCATTCAACATGTAATGCCACGGCGGTGTATCTGTGACTGGATCCAACACAGTTTCTTGCCTATCTAATCACTTTCTACGAAACACATTTATAATTCGTCAAAATTGGAGAAAAATTGCAACCAAAAAATGAACAATAGAAACTCGACATATATCTTTTCAGAGACTTTCATATACTCAATTTAGAAGAAAACTAGTAAATCAAAAAAAAAAAAAAAAANNNNAAAAAAAAAAAAAAAAAAAAAAAGAAGAAAACTAATAATGACAACGAGCAAGGAGTAGTTTTGGGTGTGTAAGAAAAAAAAAAAAGAGAGAAACTACTTGTCTCCGCCACCGAACATTCCCATCATGTCCTTGCCCGAACCCATCTGCTTCATGAGACTCTGCAGACCGCCCATGCCGCCAATCTGCTTGAGCATCTGAGGCGGGAGGACCTTGCTCATGTGCTGCGCGTTCATGTTCCTCGACAGTGCGCTCATGTCTCCATTCTTTGGGATCTTGAGCCCTTTCATCTTGCTCCATATCTTTGCTAGCCTCTTGTACTCTTCCAACATCTCCATCACTTCTCTTACAAGTCTCCCTGACCCTCTTGCAATCCGCATCATCCTTGACTCATTAAACACCTTCGGATTAGAGCTGTCCAGTTCTGCACCAGTTAAACACCCATCATTACCTCTACTCTACACTGTTTCTCCAAATAAGATTTTATTCTTCTCACCTTCGTTTGTCATAGAATCCATCATTGTCATGTATCGCTTTATCTTGGCCTGGCTTTCTTTCTCATGCCCTTTCGGCATCATTTCAGCACTGATTCCAGGCAGCATTGAGAAAACCTACACACACACACACCAACACCTCACGTTGTTATATAATCAAGCACCTCGTGCTTTTAAGCCTAATAATATTTGACAAGAGATTCTGACCTCCTTGAGTGGGCCCATGTTCAGTATGTTCTGGAACTGGTCGTACATAATTCTCAACGTAAAGTTACCCTGAGAAAGCTTTTCCAGAAGTTCAGGCTGTTGATCTTTAGGTACCACCTCTTGTAGTTTATCCACAAATCCAGACCAATCGCCCATTCCTGTTGTACATAAATAGATTTTGAGTCAACAACAACCCAATGGGAGACTTTGATCACTCCTCACAATGCGACTAATCTTCAATCAATGCCATGAACGTTACCTAAGAGACGACTGACAAATGGTTTGACGTCAAACACTTCAAACTCATCGATATGCTCTCCTGTTCCAATGAATATCACAGGACTTTTTGTAGCTGCAACACTAACAAGATGAAAATGGATCACATTCAATTGTCCAACTGCAAAAGCCCGCAAGATCTTCATATTGACTATTTCGACTACATAGAACGAGACTTAGTAGCTGAAAGATACTTACGCGCTAAGAGCACCACCACCCTTGGCATGGCCGTCCATCTTAGTGATAATTACAGCTCCCACAGCAACACTTTGCTTAAATGCTTGAGCTTGATCAAATGCAGCTTGACCAATACTGCTGTCCATAACAAATATGACGAGATCTGGTTTCTGCAAAATGAAAAGACCATGATCAGAGCCTGCAACATCAACCAGAAACAAACATAAGACTTCAAGACAGCAGACCATACCGTTGCTTCAGCAACTTGACGCATTTCTTCAAATAGGGTAGCTTCTTGTTTATGGCGACCACTGGTGTCAACAATAATAAGATCACAGTTTTCTTTCTTGAACCTATCAACTCCCTCAACAGCAATTTTCATAGGATCAGACTCCGTGTAACTGCAAAGAATCACAACCCAGCATTAGCACATTCTGCTACCAGCCTACCACAATACGCCCTAGAAAATAGTTTTTTTTACAGCATTAATTTTAATCCAGAATATCTTCTTCTTCTTTTTTTTCATCTTCATATGTTACTGTCATTGAAATAAATCCAAAACTACAAATAGCATAGCCGCAGTAATCGCAAATAGAAACAGAACATAACACAAGACTTCAAAAGATCATTTATGCATACTTTTGAACCCTTTGACAAAGATGTGAGATCGTTTGATAGAGTGGCACTGTGTAATGAATTCGAAAAAAGAGCGCAAGAAAAAACAGGCAAAAGGGCTTAAAGTAACTCCTAAAGGTAAGTGATAAACAGAGTATTGGAGAAGTATGTCAAAAACCTACTGGATGATAGAAAAAGAAAGATACTAAGTAACCGTAGGCCTTTTCAGTGCAGATTTTTGCAGCTAGTGACCTAAACCAAACCTCAAGTCCAAGCCAAACAATTTCATAAACTTTGTACCTGGCCTCTATCGTCACAAAGAATATTCCATAAATTTTTGCACAGAATATCCTGTATGTGAGCTAGTATCCTATTGGAAATGCAAGCACCAAAGGTCTTAAAAAGAAAGCTGATACTAAGACATAAATCTTCATGAAAAAAGTAAGCTGCATTAACACCGCAAAGGGGTTGATTTGAGTACCTTCCATAAAAGGGGATCTTAGCCTTGGTGGCATTCTGTTTCAGCTGATCGAAAGCACCGGCCCTGAAAGTATCCGCACACACTAGAGCTGGTTTGTACCCTTTCTTCTGATAATAATAAGCATACTTGGTACACGTTGTGGTTTTTCCAGCACCTAAACATAGTCAACAAAAGTTTTGAGTGAAATAACGCCTCCAATCTATCTACACATTCCAAACAAACTCAATGAACCTCACCTTGTAATCCAACGAACATAACTACACTAGGTTTGGCCTTTTTGGGGGCAAAGGCAGGCTTTCCTGGATCCAGCATCTTACAGAGTTCACTAAAGATAGCCTGAGGGAAACAATACGAGAATCAGGATCAATTCAATCACAAAAACTGAAGCAAGATCAATAATTAACCCCCGATTTCATCGAATTCCAAAAAAAATAGATAAAGAATTAAACCTGCTCAATGATCCGACGCTTGTTGTGGCCGGCAGCTAGTTCCTCGAGGTTGACGATCTTCTTAATATTGCTCTGCATCTCCCTCACAAGGGGGAAAGAAACATCGGACTGGAGCAGAGCACGAGTGATCTCGTTCAAGCATTCATTCAAAGCCTTCTCATCGATAATCGTCACATTGCTCATCTGCTGTAAGGCGCGGGTAATCCGCCCGCCGAGCTCCGCCAAAACCATCTTCGCTGCTGTGCGATTCAACAAAGATTGAAGCTTTTCGAGGGAAAGAGTCGGATTTTGAGGAATTAGGGCTAGGGTTTTGATCAGAGATCTTTCGTAGGAGATTGGAACGATTGAGACGGGTGAAGTTGTTGTTTTTGATCTGAGGATCTTAAATTTCTAATTCCTATATCCCTAAACCGGTTTGGATTAGAAGCGAAGCATATCAAAAGTGATGGGCCTCAAGAAGCTCAACAGGCCCAAATTATTTTCCCACAAATTATTTTCACTGTGAATCTAAAACAAAATAACTTTTCAAACATAATTAAAGGTTAACCCTCGATGTTAAAAAAAAATAAAGGTTAACCCTCAACATGGGATTTTTAAGTCGCCATCATCCAAAATCTAATATTTCGCAAAGCCGAAACAAACTTTTGTCATCGGATTTTCATGCCAAAAATCATATTTTAATAATCCGGTAGTCAACCACAAACAATAATGAATCTAATCTTCATCATTTATGATTAAGAAATTTTCAATTTTAACTTTTTATTATTTAAAGTAGATAAGATCATAAGAATAGCAAAATTAAAAGCAAAATAATGAACAAATCTTTTTAAAAAAAAAGTTGCAACAAAATTAGAAGATAAATCTTCAACATGGGACTTTAAATCGCCGTCATCCAAAATCTAACCTTCCAAAAAAAACGACAAAATTTTTTAATACAAGATTTCAAACTAAAAGTCATTGTTCAATAATCCCGCCATTAAACACAAACGACAAATCGAATATTCATCCGTTATGATTAAGAATGTTTCAATTTAGATTTTTGATTATTAAAAGCAGAGAAGAATACCAAATAATAATAATAATAATGTATCTAATATAAAAATATTTCTCAACAAAAATTATAAAATAAACTATCGATTTAGAATTTCAAATCGGCGTCATCCAAAATATAATTTTCTACAGTAGCCGACACAATTTTCTGACACAAGATTTTAGACCAGAAGCCATTGTTTTATAATTTAGTCGTTAACCACAAACAGATAGAATAGCAAAAAACAAAATTAATGAACAAATCTAAACCAAAAACATTTCTCTAACATAACTAGGTCAACTCTCAACATGAGACTTTAAGTCGTCGTCATCCAAAAAAGCTAACACAAATTTGTATCACCAACTATCAAGTCAAAAGTCAATGTTTAATCATATGGCAGTAACAATAAATTCTCAACAAGAGGCTTTAAATCGCCGTCATCCAAAATATAGCATTCCACAATAGCCGACACAACTTTTTGTCGCAAGATTTTAAAACAAGTCATTGTTTAATAATCTAGCCGTTAATGACAAACGACAAATCGAGCTTTCATCCGTTTCGATTCAAAAATCTCCATATTCACTTTTTTAATTATCAAAAGCATATAAGAAAATCAAAAAGACAAAATCAATGAACAAATCTAAAACAAAAAAAAAACAAAAAAAAAAACACTTTTCGACGAAACTAGATGCATAGTATACCCATAACCTGAAACTTTAAGTCAGTGTCATCCGAAATCTAACCTTTCACACCGACACAACTTTTTGTCACCGAATTTTAGACCAAAAGTTATTGTTTTATAATTTGGTAATTAACCACAAACACCAAATAAAATCTTCATTCGGTCTGATTCAAAAAATTTGAGTTTCAATGTTTTCTAAATTTTGCATTTTTGTCATTATTATTTTTTTTTATTGAATTGATGCTTTAAGTATGCAAAATTATGGAAAAAAAAACGCTGGGGAAAAATAGATATTCATAAATAATATGTTGCTATTTACATTATTAAACTATTATATGGATTATAAGTACTTTTAACATTGCTTTAATGTTATTTTTACCGTTCGAAGGCCACATTTTCTTTTAGGTATGGGCGCCGCGGATGACTATGGACCAGAGCCCTGCTCAAACAGTTACATTTATATTTGAAAAAAATGCAATTTATTTTTTATTAATTATTTTTTTTGTTAAAAATGCATTAAAAATGCAATTTACAAAAATGCAATTTACCTTGCTTTGGCCATTACAGTAAACCATCGGATAATGTAAAATTTTGGCACTATAAAGTGCAAAAGTCTAGCATCCAACTTTCCTCACTCACCTGTTTATTTCTCTAATTTAAGATTAATGCGTCCAACTTTTTCTATGGTTCCAATTTCCAAACGAATAATTTTTTTTTTTTTTTTGATAAATCCAAACGAATAAATTGTAGAGGAAGAATCTATCTCGTATACACAAAAGTAGAACGGTTAAAAACATTTTTCATTACTAATCTATCAAATACAAATGCAGTAAACCGATATCTATTTCAACCTTAATTTGCTTTGATATACGAAGGAACCATCTTTTTGGATACATGCAAAATAAATAGTTTCCAATAATGACATGTACACGTACATACAACGTATATAGTAGATCATGCAATATGTGTCACTTCAGTATGAAAGGTTTTTGTTTATGACGTCAGAGTTTGATTGTTCAATTCATTCAGAAAAATATATTATAAATTTCCGAAAATAATACGAGAAAGTGATAAGATTAAATAACATCTGTGACTCGACTACTGATCATTTTCCATGTAACGTATAACGATAAGATGAAATTAAGTTTAAAAATAGCCATGGAAGTTAAAAAGGTAATATATATATATATAGAGCTGTTTTAAAAATGGTGAGATACAAATAATATCAGTGTCTATAAGAATTGAAAAATAGCCAAGTGTATATTTTTTTTTTTTGGGATAAAATCCAGTGTTTGTTCCAAATGTATAATTAATAATGAAGTATCACATTTTTTAAAGATGATTGCAGTAATTTTATAATAGATTTGACACTACATGTTTTATTGCATAGTTAGTCAGTCACAGTAAATATGTACTGTTTTGAATAGGGGCGCAATATTTTTAAGTAGTTCATTGAAAATCATGGGTGTTTTTCTCTATAAAATTTTTAAAAATTGTTATTTCTTTTTTTTTTTTGATAAAGAAAAATTGTTGTTTCTTAGTATCTAGTAGTTTCAGTTCTATAATTGATAGTATTTAAATAAAAAAAATCTTATGTAACTTGTTTTGAGATGGCAAAAATCTTATATAACTTGTTTTTGAGACGTCATAATCTTATAAACTATATACTAAAAAAATATTAATATCTAAGTAATTATAGTAATTAATATCATAGTCAAATATTTCAAATATGCATCAATCTTATTCGGTGTATAAAAATCTAGATTCAAAACAGTAATATGATCATCAATTCATCATACATCCTCTCTGCCAATTCACCATACAAAAAGCCACGTGGATCATAATTATATGGTTATGTTTTTTTTTTTTTTGTCATCATACATCCTCTCTGCCAATTCACCATACAAAAATCCACGTGGATCATATTTATATGGTTATGTTTTTTTACCTTCTATGTTTTTAACATTTTTGCTAGTCTGTTTTTTAAGCGAACTCTCCTTACCATTTACTTAAATAGTTTCAAAATAGTCAACAAAATCTAGCACTCATAAATACCATTTTCCATTGCCGTACAAGTGGTCAAAATCTCTAAAAGATTCTATAACTCATCGTTTTTAGTTTTGGAATTTCTTCCATTTTATTTTTGCTAAAGTAGAATTTCTTCCATTTTCAAGATTAATAATATCTTTTAACTCATATATCTCCTTTTTCCTCATCTCTCTAAACAACGACATCAAAGCGAAGAACTCGCAGTAATCAATAATTAAACACACAAGAGAGAACCTATCAAACTAAACACGATAAATGGAGACCGTAGTGGTGATTGTTGGAGCTGGACCGGCCGGTTTAGCAACATCGGTTTGTCTAAACCAACACTCAATCCCAAACGTGATCCTCGAGAAAGAAGACATCTATGCATCGCTTTGGAAGAAACGAGCCTACGATCGTCTCAAACTTCACTTAGCCAAAGACTTTTGCCAGCTACCTTTCATGCCACACGGTCCCGATGTTCCAACCTTTATGCCCAAAAAACTTTTCATCGATTACCTTGACGCTTACGTGACCCGTTTCGACATAAACCCTAGATACAACCGCACCGTGAACTTCTCAACGTTCGATGTAACCAATAACAAGTGGAGGGTCGAGGCGGAAAACACGGTGACCGGAGAAACCGAGGTGTATTGGTCGGAGTTTCTGGTGGTCGCGACCGGAGAGAACGGAGATTTGAATATTCCGGCGGTGAAAGGCATCGAAACTTTCCCTGGAGAGATTGTGCATTCATGTCAGTATAAGTCTTGTCGTGATTTTAAAGGTAAAAATGTTCTTGTGGTCGGAGGTGGAAATTCTGGTATGGAGATTAGTTTTGATCTTTGCAACTCCAAAGCTAATACGGCCGTTCTCATTAGAACTCCGGTAAGTACTTAATTAATGTTGTTTTTGTCTTTTAATTAATTATATTTCTGTATGCATGACCGTTAAAGATGCACACTTGTCTTGCATGTAGATGTGGTATAGGTTTTTTCCAGTATGAAATTAATTTTTTTTTTTATAGGTTTTCTATTAAATAAGTTTAATATTTACTTTTTAATATACACTTGTTCAGCTTTTTAGTTACCATATGACATTTTATTCGATTCATCTTCATCTTTTTTGGTATTTTTCCATTTATTTTCATCCTCGTTCGTTTTGTTTCTCTTATGGTTATCAATCGAAATCTTATTGTAAATCTGTGTAGAGACACGTGTTGACGAAAGAAGAGGTACACTTGGGGATGTCAATGCTGAAGTATTTTCCGGTGACGTTGGTTGACAGATTGGTGACGACTATGGCGAATTTATTTGTGTACGGAGATCTTTCCAAGTACGGACTTTTCCGACCAAAACAAGGTCCTTTCGCTACCAAACTCTTCACCGGAAAAACTCCTGTCATCGATGTCGGAACCGTCCAAAAGATTCGCGACGGCGAGATTCAGGTATCTTCTATTGTCCATAAAACTTCCTATTCATCTTTATTAATTCAAATACTTATGATATATTTAAGATTAAAAATACCCACTAAAAAGTTAATTTATATATATATACATATATATATATACATATATATATACATATATATATATATATATATATATATATATGTATATGAAAAGGAAGTATCTGTATATAAAATGTCAATTTCTTGTATAAATTTTCCAATAAAGAAATCTTGACTTCCAAAACATGACAATTTTATTGTGTACATGTTTTTTTTTTTTTTTCATATCACAAAAGTGAAAACCTTTATTTCTGGAAAATTAGCACAATCTACTTTTCCATGTGAATTAAAATCAATTTTCATAAGATTTTTTTTTTTGTGTATATTTTTTCTTACCATTCATTTTACATTGGTAGCTTCATGAGTACTTAATTTTCTAAGAAGTGGTAAATATAATTAAATGGAAACATTATCAACTAAACTAATGTTGTATTAGGTTATCAATGGTGGCATAAGAAGCATCCAAGGCAAGACCTCGACGTTTGAAAATGGGCTGAAACAAGATTTCGATGCGATTGTGTTTGCGACTGGTTACAAAAGCTCCGTCTGCAATTGGTTAAAGGTATTATAACATAAGTACTCCCAAAAATCATCTACTCAAAACAAATTAAAACCGGTTTTACTTAACCGATTGAATGATAATGACCATGTGTTTTGTGAAATTAAAAAAACAGAACTATGAGTACGTGATGAAAAAAGATGGTTTTCCCAAAACACCAATGCCGAAGCATTGGAAAGGAGAGAAGAATCTTTACTGTGCTGGATTTTCGAGGAAGGGAATCGCCGGAGCCGCCGAGGATGCTATGTCTGTCGCCGACGACATCAGATCTATCTTGGCAACTACCAAATATTGAAGTTGTATCTTCATTAACAGTCAGAGTTGTAAGATCTTATGAGAGAAATCGTTATGAAGATGTTTTAATATGTCGTTCATAAAAGTAAAAAGATGTTTGACCTCGACATGTAGTATGGGGTTTTTATATTGTCGTGAGAACAAAAAAAATTTCTTTGTCAGTGTTTTTTTTTTTGTTAACTTGAATCCAAGAGCGGAGCAACTAGGAGTTTGAAAATTTTAAAATTTGACCCCAACAAAAAAATTTAAAATTTTGTTTGAACCATTGTTAATTAAGTATTTGTTAGATAATTGTTTTGAAACCTTCAAATTTGACCCATTGTATATCGATCAAAAATTTTCTTTGCCCTTTTTTTGCTTAATTAATTTTTTGTTTTCTATTTGATTTTGATCTATTTTTGCATAATTTTTAACCCCTTACATATCAATACCATTCTTCTTCCTAATCCTATTTCTAACGCGTTCTTGCAGTTGCTTTTGATTTTTTTTTGTTTTGTTTTCAAAAGACTATAACTCTTTAATATGTATTTCACCTAAACGAATTGTTTTAGATAGACATACCAATTAATTAATATGGATACTAGACTATATATTTAGAAAATAAATATTTTGAAGAGCAAAAAATCTTCCATACATTTTTCACTCACCACAAAAAAATATAAATAAGATGAGTGACTCGTATATCTTAATATGAAAAGTTAAGTAATTTTAAAAATGCATATATATTATAGGGAAAAGATATATGGGGACATTATTCTTAGTTTTATTTTATTTTTATAACAATATCTTTTCAAATAAATGATTAAAATTATATTAATATATGACCCCATATACAAATTATTCTGTCTCCACCACTGCTAGGGGCGATATGCGAGATAACCCTATGAAGAAGATTGAATTACGGTTGATTGCCATTTTGAAAAGACTAGTCCCATAAAGATCGAACTATAAAACTAATATCAAGGTGCAACGCATAATTGATTCAAACAAATCAATAATTGTATTGGAAACCAAAACGTTTATCTAAAGTTTTTATAAAGGTTAAGTTATGATCCTATTGTTTTTCTAAAATATTCTAGAAATGCCAAACTTTGCTTTTGTTAGAACCCCTTTACAAGAATTTTTATTTCATTTTTATAAAGGTTAAGTTATGATCATATTATTTGTGTTGCCTGTTATTGGGAGAGAACTGTGATTAAAACCATCAATCCATAATATGATAAAATATTTAACGTTAATAATTTCTCACAACTATAACAAAATAAGTGCTTTTCGATTCGATATCAATGAATGAAATTTGACTGAAAAAATTAAAATAATAGAAAATAATTAGAAACTACAAAATCATCATTTTCATTTAGTCCACTTACATTATGATAGCTAGCTTAACATGTCCATGGACCCACCATTATTACTAATTTACAAAATATATATATATATATGAAGTATTAAACTTTAAATAACATTTTATTTTCCTTTGAAACCAAATATATACGCTTTTTGTATCATTCTATGCATAAAAATTAGTTATTGTAAGTCATATTTGCTAAAAAAAGAAAAAAAGAGTAGGTCTTATATTATTTTTGAAAATGTTTCAAATCATAAAAATCATGGTCCACAAGCTCATTCTTCTAAAGCCCACTAAAACATTTAGCCCATTAAAGAGAGGGATGCGGTACTCCGCTTTGACCTACCAATTTTCGGACCGTTGCCACTTAATTAAAAAATATATTTTCCATAAAAAAAGGAAATCAGATTCTGCCACGTGGACGGTACAGATCAAATAGCACGCACAAATAGACAGCCATAGTTGGAACATCTGAAAAGACAATTTTATCCCCAACCAGAATCAAAAAGATTATAAATACATCTTCCTAAAACCCTAAACTGAAAAATATCTCAGCGCAGCTGTCTAGGGTTTTTGCCTCTCACCACTCTCTCTCGAAAAAACCTAGCAGTCGCTTCTTCTCAATTTCTCCATGGGCAAGTCTAGTAAGAAATCCGCCACCAAAGTAATCTTCTTTCTCCTTCTGGGTTTTCTCCTTTGTTCTTCTTCTTCTTACTCTGCCTCGAACCTCTGTTACTGTTTGCTTATACAAATTTAGCTAAACTTTGTCTGTGTTTTCGTATTTTCAGGTTGAAGCAGCTCCTGCTGTGATTAAGGCCACCAAGCCTTTGAAGAAAGGTAAGAACTTCGGTTTCTTTTGGGTCTGATAAATATTTGATGTTTGGCTCTCTCTCTCTCTGTTACACAACGAGTTCCTTTAGGAGTTGAAATTTTTATATCTATTATATTGCTCGTGCTGCTATGGCTGGTGGATACAGTTTCGTTAATTTAGTTAATTTGTTAACATATTAGGTGTCTATTCATTGCTTTTGGAATATATCGGATAAGAATACAATAAGCGTACTTTGTTACTATGTGAAGTATATTTATGTGTGATTCTTGATTTTTGTATAACCTTTTTGTTGATATTGAACGTTGTTGGTGATTTTAACTTTGTATGCTGTTTTTCTTCAGGTAAGAGAGAGCCTGAGGATGATTTGGAGACCAAAGTGAACCTAAAGAAGCAGAAGAAAGATGCGATTGCTGCTGTACAGAAGGAAAAAGCTGAGAAGAAGGTACCTAAGAAGGTGGAGAGTTCTGACTCCTCAGATTCTTCTGATTCCGAGGAAGAGGAGAAGGTATAACTTTGAATGTCTTAAATTCTCATGCGTGATTTGTTAAGAACTTATTATAAATGTGACTTTTGCCGTGTTTGCTGTATGTATCATAGTACTTTATGAGTTATTTATGTTCACTTTTTGTGATTTTTCTTGAAGTACCTTGTTCTGATTTGCCATCTTACAAAATTTCTCAGGCCAAGACCACTCCTGCCAAGACCACTCCTGCCAAGGATGCTTCGAGCAGTGATGACTCTTCTTCAGATGATGTAAGATCTTTGTTGCTGTTTAATACTGTGTTGTCAAATTTACCCTGTTATGCATGTTGTTAAACCTTCAGTTCGTTTTTTGAAGGAACCTGCTCCTAAGAAGGCCGTTGCTGCTACTAACGGAACTGTTGCAAAGAAGGCAAAAGATGATTCATCTTCTGAGGAAGAATCTTCAGATGAGGTTAATTTTTGTTCGTTATGCAAATAAGCCTATTCTCTTTGGGGTTTTGCTAAC
>OVAY01002721.1:0-15516 GCA_900406395.1 Kernera saxatilis | reverse complement strand
TCATTAAACCAAAATTAGTATTAACTTTTTCTTATATAATATTTTAAGATTTCCTAAAACTCAAGTCACGTGAAGCTGTCATATATCATTTATTTTATCAAAATTTGCATTTAATCGTCTAATATATTAAATTCCTCACTAAGCATAATTTATAATAAATAGTCAAAACAACAAGATCCACTAAAATACAAAATCTCAACTCAAATTTATCAATTTTAGCATTACATAAACTATATTTTAAAATTGATTATTAAAACAAAATTAATATTAACTTTCTAATATTTGACATTTTCTTATCACCATAATCTCTAAAACAATTATCATGGGATCATGAAAAACTGCGAGATGTCTTTTTAGTATCTGTTAAATAGAAGTTTAATATTAGAAACATCAAGACAAAAAAATCTACAAATCATAGTCAANTATTAAAAACATCAAGACCATAAAAACTACAAATCATAGTCAAATTATATCAATTTTAACACTAAATCTACTATAATATTTTAAATTTTTCACTAATTTAAATTGTTAGAAGCCGCCAAGTGTCATCTCATTATTCGTTAACAAAACTTAAACAAACTATCTATTATTTCACTAAAATTTGTATTTAGTTATTCAATTAAATTTTTAATCTCTATAAAACATGATTCAATATCATTCCTCTTTCAATTAAATAGATCTTCTTACATTTTATTTTTTTGTCTATTACTTAAAATTCATTTGAACTTTGGAATTCAGGTTTAACATGATATTAAACTATATAATGATGATTATCTCATTTTATAATCTTTGTAGCAAATTTAAAAAAAAAAACTCAAATTAATTAAAAAATTAACAGTAATCTAATGGTAATAAAACTAATTATCTATTGACTGATTTTGATTTTCGATATTTTTTGTTATCTCTTAAAATAAAATTTAACTGACTAATTTAAAACAGTTTATCACAATATATATATATATATATATATATATATATTGTTACAAAATATTACATATTATACTATTATATAAACTATAATTCCGCGCAACGCGTGGAACTCGCCCTATATGTTTAGGAATCTAGCTTAAGTAAATGAGGTATATGGTCAGGGAAAATAATATTAGTACCTTTTATCATCGAACGTCAACCCAATCTTACCGGAGACACACGCCAAGGCCTCTTTCCATCTATCGATTTTGCGATGCTCAGACCGATACTCCCTCTCTAGACGCCTGAAATGGATGCCAAATTCTCCCTCAAGGACTTTCACATCGTATGTAGTCACATTGTAGAAGATGGGAAGCACCTTGTGATAGAGATAAGTATATATGCATTCCCACAGTTAGTAACTATTTCCTCAAAATATATATCCTTATCGACACTAACAAGTAACAAATTTGGTCTAGCTCCTAACTAAAAAAAAAGTATATAGATCACACCTTGAGCTTGCCTAGATCCGCACATTCTTTTATCTTCACAAGCTCATCCAAGCACCATCTTGATTCTGTATACCTTTTTGAGAAGACGGCTAGCACGATCTTGGACTCCTCGATCCTCTTGAAAAGATTGCTTATATCTTCACCTTTTTGCTCCGTCTTGTCTGTAAAGATATTTATCTCATTCCTTTGAAGGGCCTCCACAAGATGGCTGACGAAGTTATTGCGCAGCTCATCTCCGCGAAAATTGATGAAAACTTGATATTGCGGAGGCGGGACTTTGCGGTCCATTGAAGAGTTGGGGACAGTTCCTCACAAGACGGGATAAAGAACTAAAGAAGAGGATTAGTGTTTATTTTGGAGAGGCTAAACTTTTAAAAATCCAAAGATGTGTATAAGCTTAGCCGTCAACTTTGAAAGGACTCATCAGCACTCATTTTAGTCTTTCTTTATTATATTATATTTATTAAAAAGTTTCTGATACAAACGGTGAGATATATAATATGCTTAGAACAATTAGTTCTTTCATTGTTAAAGATACGTACAAATAGCAATTTTTTTTTTTTTAAAAAAATGATGAAATATAGGCAAGCTTAAATCTACATCTTATTTAAAAACTCAAATAACAGTTCTGGATAGAAATCACTCTAACGTTAAAACTGTTAACAGACTGAGGTGAAGCAAACGATAACATCTAGAAATCAGATTTGGTTTGCTTTTGAGTCCTTAATGAAGCTAATTTATTAAGTGCTATTGATTAGGGGACCAATCACATATTAATGAGAATTTTTTAAAACAAATTTATTACCGACCAAAACACATATTATTATTATTATATAGAATAAAAAAAGTACAAAGAAAAGAGCATTGCTTTTGTAAATGTGGCGCACATGGATGCACATAATTTTGTCTGGCTGGTTCGTAACATCGGAATTATTATGTTATTCTTAATAATAGTCACAACTCACAAGGACTGGTTTAATTAAACTTTAAACAACTTGTACCCCCTCAAAACAAAAAAAAACTTAAACCTAATAAAGATCTTTGCCAGGTGGCAATATAAGTATACAGATACTGACGTGTGCAAGTGAAGCAACCATATAGCATATGAATACCATTGGAATGGATACATAAGGAACGATTCAGAAATATTTGATTGAATTGATGGAGTTTTTCATCTCTTTCTGTTGTCAAAAAAACTGCACCAGCATAAATGGAGATTACAAGACAAATAAGTTGTAAAGGTTTCTCCATCTGCTCACATAAGTTGTTTGCGCCATTAGTTAAACTCTGGTCATTATCAGGGTTCTATGTATCTTCCAAAGATACACTGTTTTAGTCAAGTAACTCCTAAATTTTCATCGACGATCAGCTTACTATATAAGATTTGCATGCAGTGTCTAGTTTCTAGTACTCAGCTAGTTCAGAGTGGAGGCAGTGTAATGAAACCCATGCTTACATGATGAAGAACGATTCAGACATATTTTATTGATTGATGAAGTTTTTTTTTAATCTATTTCTCTTCTCATTTCGCAGCACAGATAGTTTTCCTATCATCCAATAGTTTTAATTTTTTTGTTGAGTTCTCTGTTAAATCCATTACTTCCTTAGTTTCTTGCTTGCTTTCTATTTGCTAAATATTTGTGTTAGTGATTGCTATCAAAACAACCAAATCATTTGGGGTGTATTGAAATAGTGATTTTAGAAGATTTTGGTTTTTTGTTAAAATCCCCTGTTATTCAACTAATGATTTGTAAATATCTTCTCAAATCCTATGTTATTGAATATGGAATTTATGTAAAATCATTTAAAATCATTTACAATCCCTTGTTATTCAATCAATAATTTGTAAAAGGTCTATCAAATCTACTGTTATTCAAAACTTATCAATTTTTTAAAGAAGAAGTTATGAAAAGGATTTTAGGAGACTTTCTCTACATTTTTAGCTGAAAATAGAGATAAAGAAATTCACACCTCAATCGGTGTAATTTGGAGAGACTTAAAAAAAAAACACGTTCGTAAAAATAAATAGTAGAAATCGTCAAAGCTCCGCGCCGCCCTAGAGGTATCAAAATAAAAGATCTGCAATCTTGATTTCATCTGATTGAGAATGTATTGGGGTTGGAAGAAGCAGAGAAGTTCTTCGAGAGCATCCCGAAGAATCAAAGAGGTGAACCCAGAGAAGAAGAGCTTTGGATAATGTCGAATCTACTTTCCAGAAAATGAGGGAGATATGTTTTCTCTTGAAACCTTCACCATACAGCTCGATGACCTCACTCTAACCGAGATAAGATCGATGAAATTCTGCGAGAGATGAAGGAGAGCTCATTGAGCTCGATAGTTTTACAGTGAATAACGCTTTGCGAGTATACGTTGATGTATGTAACTTGGCGGCAATGGAGAAGTTTTTGGCTGATTGGGAAGAGATTACAAAAATTCAAATGGCAAATGCTTATCTGAGTGTGGTGCTAAGGAAAAAGGGAGAGAGATGCTTTGTAGAACAGAGGAATTGAAGGATATCAAATCCTATGAGGAACTAATGAGGCTTTGTAGGATTTATCTTTTGGAGGTTTTTTCATAATCTAAAGATTTGTGAATTTATTTTTAATAAAAAAATTGCTGAGAAGTTTGAACAAATGTGACAAATCTCACCAAACGACTATTAAATTTTATATTTTTAATTCTAAAAAATCTTGTAAATCATCCGGATATCCTTCAAATTCCCTAAAATCTTTCCAATTTTCTCCAAATCTAAATATCCACCAAATTCATTGAAATGCTTATTCCAATACACCTCCCTTAATCTTAGCTAGATTTTACTATTGGAAATCCATTGCATGATTTCATACTACTATTGCAATCGCATCACGATAACTATGCACTTACGGATTAATAGATTGAAATTAAAACATAATTGTATCATACGGCTTTGGTGTGTGTGTGGATGCAATTAAGATCCACACTTTTGTTTTGTATTAAGAATGGAGAATATCAATTGGGTTAGATATTCGTGAGCTAATCGAAATAAAGAAGAGATAGAATCGACGAATTGGTTTTTGTATTGATGATGATAATGAAAATACATGGAGTCTCTCTCAAAAAGTTACAAGTGTTCTATGTGTTTTCTCTCAATAAAACTGTGTAAAAGTGGCCAATGTATTGCTTAGATCCGTTTTTTATATTCTTTTCTTGTTTAAATAGACTTGGTTGGTCAGGTCTTGTTCGAGATCCTAGCTGCATGTGGCCTTAATCTCCCTAGATTTCCTCCACCTTCTCCCTAGATTTTCTCCATCTTCCTTGACCAAGTCGAGCTCGTCAGTTTGTCAATTCGTTCATGTGAGTGATGTGTTGCATATTTAAAGCGTTTTAACTCGTGTTTTCGTGTTTTTTTAAATTTTTTTTAGTCTTTATCGATTCATTTCAGATTGAAAGGCGCTTATGGCAAAGATTGGAGTAAACAGAGCAACAAAGAGTAAAAAAGGAGTCCAAGTGTACATAGGCAAAAATGATCGACCATCCATAATCAAGATGGATCGATCCATGTGACGAGACAGATCGATCACGTTGACGTCGTTTTCCACAAGAACGATCGATCCTGATTTGAGATCGATCGATCTCCCTTTCACTCGCGAACCAACATTTTGGCAGGAAGAAAATCGATCGATCGATCCTCTCAACGCATGAAGAAAAAGAAAAAACGTGAATTTTCGTCTTAACCTGTTTCTCCTAGTTTTGACCCGTTTTTTTTTTTTTTTTTAGACCTATTAATACTTTTCTTTTAGTCATTTTTTTCATACACGCTTTATTTTTCTAAGACTCTAACTATTTTCTCTGTAAGCTTTAGAGAGACGAGTCTCTGACTCTATGATATTTTGGAGAAGATTTTTGAACCCAATTTTTATTTTTTAATATAATTATGCATTCATTTTCAATTATTTATGTTTTTTTGTTATTATGTGTGAGTAATCCACCATTTAGGTTTTAGGGGTTTTCAAAGAGATTAATCATGAATTGCTAGATTGGATTGCTAGAATACAGATTATTCATCTTGTTCTTCGTCTATTGTTGATCTTAATGATGATCAAAAATGTAGTCGATTGTCTGAAACAACATAGATGAGCAAAATGTCCTCAGCCCAACAAAAGTTGATGTTAAGACGTTTTGTGAACATATCAAACCTAAACTCTAATGCGTGTTTAGCTGCTTGAATTGAAACAACATTTTACAATCTAAGTTGTTTGGCATAGTAATTGATACTAAGACAGTAGGTTGATTATAAATCAATGTTTTGAGTTCTAGACGATGTGTAATTGATTCTCAGTTCGATTATCTGATTATGTGATTCATGTTCCCTGTGATTCTCCCTATTGCCTGACACATTTAATTCATAGTTTAAAATTGTTTCTCTCATTTGCATTTTAATTATTTTTGTAATCACAACGAAACAACTATCATATTTTGTCTCAGCTCTATTTTGCTCTTATAGATTTGTTATGTAACCTTGGTCTATGTAGATTCGATCCCGTAATTATTACTGTGATTTCCTGTGCGTTTGCAGTGTTATTTTAGGGTTTAAAATTATGAGTATCAGTGAGCACGTCAGGATTTTTCAAACATTCTCATTAGGCTGATCATTCTATGAGCTATTCTCGCATACCCATATTTTGATGTGCTTGGGCATGACATGGACTGGGTTCAGTGCTAAATTAGTATGAATTTCGACCCAGATTTTCATATGCCATAAAAATTAATCTGAATTTCGGCCTAAGATTTTCCTGATTAACAAAAAAAAAAAGAGGATAAAATATTTCCTAACCCCGTAAGCCGATGCAAAACGATCCATATTTTGTTTCTTATGATTTTCTGGCTCTCTGGCCAATTATGTGTGGCTTATTTTTTCACATGAAAGTCAAAAAGGATTTGAAAGTAACAATATATATATAACATCAACTTGACTCACGTATATGGTTTTATAAAGGAAGTTTCGTTTTGTGCAAAAAAAAAAAGAAGTTTTGTAATATACTAGTAGATTTTTGTTTGACATTTATAACAGGAAGAAAGTGGTTACAGCTCAGCTATTATAAAAAAACATCAAAGTGATTTATAAAGTTATATTGTAGTGATTTAACTTTATAAAAAAAATAAAAAAAAAGTTATATTGTAGTGGATGATTCAAATAAGCAAATGATATATAAAATAAGACGATAGCGTAACATTTCATCCATTACTAGAGATACAAGATTGGCATTGACTCTCGTATATAAGGCCCATCAAGTTCAAATATTAAATTCTAAAGTATATAAGAGTTAAGTATCAGCACAAAAGTGGCGTCTTTTTAATAAGACAAATTAATATAATTAAGTTTAATGCACATTAGTTGGCCATATCAATTTTCATTAAATAAGATCAATCAATGCATACATCTTTAGCACCCAACCAACATTCATGGATGCCATAGATCAAAGCCAAGAGCTTGTTCTTGGGGAAGAACCCATTGAAATCAAAAACTCTTCTCACATACATCCTTTCGAGCTGCGGCATAACCGATTCCCACGCTATCTCCAAATTCAGAAATGTCTTTTGTGTGGAGAGAGTTGTCTTAAAACCTATTATTGTGGAGCTTGTTACTTCCATCTCTGTCCAACTTGTGTGAATAAGAATCCACTTGTTGTTGACCCGGGAAAGACCCATGAGCATCTACTCTCCTTCGTTCCCAAGCTTTCTTTCGTTTTCACTTGTGATGCTTGTGGGGTGGGTGATGATGAATCATCTCTTTGTATATGCATCCCATGTTGTTTCACCATCCATCTGAAATGCGTCCGCTTACCACGTCTCATTTGCATCAATCGTCATGATCATCGTATCTCTCTTCGTTTGCCTCTTGGCCCTGGAGATTGGATTTGCAGGGTTTGCCGTAAAGACGTCAATGGAGAATATGGAGCATATTCTTGCTTGACGTGCTCTAATTATGTTGTTCATTCCAAATGTGCGACAACCAATCATGTGTGGGATAAGATAGATCTGGACGGTGTAGCTGAAGAAGATCCGGAAGAGATTATGCCGTTCAAGGTGGTAGAAGAAGGTGTGATCAAACATTTTGGTCATGACCACAATCTAAGACTCACCGTTCTTGAGGAGGGTGAAACATTTTATAATAGAAACAAACAATGCTCTGCTTGTATCCTTCCCATCTATTCGGATCCATGCTACATCTGTACACATCGCTGTGACTTCATTTTACATGAAGAATGTGCTAACTTTCAGAAGAAAAAAAGGCACCCTAGTAGCCCTTTTCGGCTCACATTATCTATTCCTTTGAGGAATGGTTCTGACTTTCAGATGCTTCATTCTTGTTACTGCTGCAAAGAGATGATCAACGGATTTTCATACCAGAATAATTGGCATATTATTGATGTACGATGCGCTTCAATACAAGATGGGTATGTCCACGTAAGTCACCCTCATTCAGGGCTGGTATCTCAAGGCCCTTTAGATTTAGGAGTTTGTTCAAATTGCGAAACAGCTGTTGATTGGGATGGAAGTTTTACGATGCGATGCATTGAATGCGATGACTTCAAATTGTGTCTCCGTTGTATTACTCTGCCTGAGGTTGTAGAGCACAAGTATGACAAACATCCTCTTTCTTTATGCTATGGTGAAAATTCCAGTGGCGAATATTGGTGTGATATATGCGAGAAGCGTCTTGATCCACGTAAGTGGTACTACACATGCCACGAGGGTAATTCAACTCTTCATACTCATTGTGTATTGGGAACAGACTCACGTTACAGGCTTGGATACACATTTAAAAATGGAGACATGGAATTTGAAGTCGTGGCTAACAATAGTGTTACTCGGCCACATTGCCAAATTTGTTCATCTCGCTGCCAAGGTCCCTCCTTCTTCAAATTCAAAGACTGGTTCTTTTGTTCTTCTGAATGTGTCACGGGTTATTGGCTTTGCAAGGTTTGTCTTAGGCATATTCAAGGATGTGGAAACTATTGTTACAATTGTGGCCCAACGTCCTCCCATCCTTTATTAATACATGAGGAAAATGAAGATCCAAAAGGCCTGAATCAAGAGGAGTTAAGGATCCACTCCTAAGAAGTTAAAGTGGGCTTGGAAGGAGTGAATTTTATCCTTAGTAACTAGAGAATAACCACTGTTAGTAAGAAGTCTCTATCCTTAGCACATGGCCTTCAAACGGCTCACATGGGTGAAGATCTTAGATATACCTATTAGTATATAAGAGAGTGGGGATTGTAGAAAAAGTTTTCTTAACAAGTATTTGGTGAACAATCTGAAAGGGGGAGGAGAGAGACTCCCAAAAACATTCTTTCAAACTTGTAATCACTTTTCGTTATCAATAACAAGAGAGAATCTTCTTTATTTCTTTTGTTCATTATTTGGTTTATGCATCACTCGTATCAAACTTGTGCTAACGATATTGATGTTAGGGATTGGATAGAGCTTGCAGAAAGGTTATGCCATGCGAATAAAACTGTTACTCGGCCACATCAGGTCAACGATATTCGCAATCTTCGTACGTATTTGACCAAGTTAGTTTTCTTCAATGTAAAATGTATTTCTTTGGGTTTATATTTTTAGTTCAATATAATATATGCTCGAGAAAATTATTGTTTTCATTATCGTGTGGTGTGTATGTCTCGATAAATCGAGGATCGAAATATGGATGGTCTCATATGTTTTGTAAGATTCGAATTTTTCCTTAAGATTTTTTTTTTTGTTGAAACAAATGTCTTGGAAACTGCTAGAGAAAGCCTTTCCGTTTCTCACCTCCTATTTGGGAACGACAGTTTATTTTTCTATAAGGCAAGTCAGGAGCAATGTTTGGTTATCCTCGATATTTTGAAAAAGTATGAGCAACTTTCGGATCAACAAATAAATTTTGATACATGGGTAACAATCGTGGCATTGATACTCTTGGGCATGAGCTCATTAAGAAAAAAAGATTGAACCGCTGTTATGAAATCTCTACCCACCACCGACCAATAAGCCCTATAAATCTTTGTTGGATAACCATTAGGCCCCAGAGCTTTGTTGCTTGGCATGGAAAATAACGCCTCCTTGATCTCCCCTACAATCACCGGTCGTATTAGCATACCTAGCATACCTACATCATACTATGTGCAATGAACTCTGATAGTTCCTCCATAGACAATACCTCATACCCAACCGGCAAGCTCCCAAGAAAGTTCATGTAGTACCCCACTGCTTATGATTTCAGGTCCGCTATCTCTGTTACCACTACACCCTCAACTGTTTGGAGAGACTTTATCGGATTCTTTGACCCTCTTCCGTGTGCCACCTTGTGAAAGAAACTTGTGTTCTGATGACCATATTTCAGCCATTGGATACATGATTTCTGTCTAAAGAATTGCTCCTCAATACCGGAAAGATGATACCAGCGTTCTGTTGCTTCCGAGAATGCCTCAAAAGCTTGAGCGGAAGGACACTGTAAAGCCTATGTTTGCTTTAAACACAAAAACTCCCAAGCTCGCCTTTTTTCAGGCTGGAATATCCCCAAACACATCCCTGCTCAAACCCCGAAGACCTGATTTCAATCTCTTTAACTTGTGGTAAAACTGATATAGGGTAGACCGCGAATGAAACAGGGGTTCTATAGCATTCCAAAACAGGAGCTTTGTAGCTTTTAGAAATTTTTGGAACTTTTGGAATTTTTTGAAATTTTTTAAATGAAAACGACCGCCACCTCATCGATACATACGTCTCAGCTGAGTCAGCCAAACTAACGAGTGACTAATGGTTGACTAACGTCAATGTTGTTTGCGGCTCAAATCAAAAAGTCTGGGTAGTCAATTTGAATTTTTTGGCTGTTAAGATTGAAAAAAGCACAGGATCTTTGTTGAGGTAGAAAAGGCACCGCGTGTTTTGTTGAGGTTGAAATACATTGTTTTCCCCTAGTTTTGTTTTTGGTTCTCCACTTCAGTCCATATTTGTTTTACACTTCCAACGCATTGTTCATCACTTTTTACCTCCTCTTGTGACTACGTCGGTGCAACTTGAACGTTGCAGAGATTGACTAACAACTTCAAGAGGTCGATGAAGATCGTTTGGGCTCGTTTCCTTGACAATGCATCTACCGTTGCAGACCCTTCGCTCTTCGTGTTATCTGTAAGATCTAGTCAATTTCACTCTTATGCCTTCATCATTTATCCTTACACTTTATTTTTATGTGTAGAAGGTTTTTCCTCCTCTCCTTGTTCGACATAATCTTCTACAGATGCATCTTTTCACAACTCTCCTTCCTAAACAGCTCTTCCACCAAAAAATAAAAAATCAATTCTGAATTATATGAGCAAATGGTTTGCACGCGATGCTTCTCCGGCCGAACAATCCTCGGCTTTAGACACTTTTGCTGGTAAGGTCTCCTTTTCGTCCAACGCAAAGAAGATAAAAGAGAAGGAGAAATCAGTTATTGTTGTCTCCAATCGATTTGAGAAGTAAATTGAGGGGGCAACCTTCCACACCGACACTTCTGAACCTCGAACTTTCTAAAGGGGCTGAATCAACCTCGACAATTGCTCCCCATGCTTCCTCTGGTGCCGAAGAGCGCCTAAGAAAAAATCGCAGCATTTCTAAATGCTTTGCCGAGCTTTCGCCTCCCCCGAAGGATCCTAGCTCTACCGCTACTAAAAAGGCCAAAAAGAACAAGGCCATATTTATCACATCTCCCTATCAAGGCAGTGTTAATCTGTTATGAACTAAGTACCAAAATCCTCCTTTATTGATGAACAAACACGAATCACACACACAAACTCCAAGTATCAGGATCTCATCATGATCCGAAAACGAGACTCATATCGTCTCTGGTAAAACAACAAGCAAATGCATAAAAGAAAATAGAAAAGACGATATGTCTATTTATTCAGCTTCAATATGTCTATTTACAACTGAGCTAGAGAGAGGACTTAGCCGCGTTGAGTAGCTCAGCGCATTCCGATTCCGGTCTTAACACTTCGACCTCCCAACTTCAAAGTGATAAAACCTTATTGCCAAAGAAGGTGGAAAACAAGGCTCATCGAGCTGTAGAGGCCGCAGCTGCCACAGCCAACTGAAAAAGGCGGCCTCTCGCCAAGAAGCTAGGAGACACAAAGACATTCATAAAGCTGCCCGCGCTTGCTGAAAGGCAGTCGCTGCTTAGAACAAAGCATTGTTTGCAAAGGTGGAGAATTCCCTGCAGAGTCAGGGGAGCTCGAGAGGCTCTTCTTGAGTTGTGCCAGATCATCGAAAACCTCCCCAGATCATTGCAAACCGGCAATGGCGACGATTAGTAGTAAATTTTCAGACCTTACGTAGGAAACATCCAGTCACCAAGCAAATAATAAGAAGTACGAGCATAACATTGAAGCTTTGGGTGAATGATTTGAAGGTTACACCAATATCTGATGAATTGCTCGACTGGGTGGTATGCATCGATCCTTCTCAAGAAAAAGTCCTTCCTGAATCTGGCTTTAGCTCCTTACCGCCTGCCTTTGAGGAGTCGATCAGCTCGGATCAAACCTTGCCACTATTGGTGAGGGAGGTCGCTGCTAGGATGAATCCCCATGCTCAAGATTCATAGAGCTTATGTAGCTCTTAGTTGTCTCTTGTTCTTATTTTTTTTTTTTCATGCCTAATATAGCTTTTATCCTTTTTTTTGTTCAAACTTGTGTCTCAAAGGGCTTTCATCTTTTTTTTTTTTTTTTTAATGAATCTCTTTTGTCCTTCTTTCTTTGTCATATGGATCTGAAAAATGCACAAAAAAACTTCCAGATAATATGCTTCATGGTAATTAGCTAAAAACTTGTGCTTAATTTTAGAATGCGAAATGAACTCGACTTAGGTCGTATCACGAGATGGGCTCGACTTAAATATATTTAGGTCAGCTTTCGAATGAGCGAAATGTGCTTGGCTTAGTAATATGATCTGAACTAACAAGATGTAAGACTAGACTCAGCTTTTCATACAGCGCACTTAGATCGTTCATCCGGTCGAATTTGAATTATACGGACTATATATAGGGCGACTTTCTGCGTAGAAAATTGTATTTAGTTCGCATAATTAGCGGGTTTTTTTTTTTTTAAAGTGATGCTCCATATCGAAGCTGCCTACATAACTCCTGGAAGGATCATGCCGATCGTGGTTTTTTTTTTTGTCAACTTGTTTTTCTTAAACTAAGAAACTTTGAGACGGTAAACTCACAAATCCAAAATATTAGTCTATCACAAATAAATTTTTTTTTTATTAATATCATAAATAAGTTAGAATGTGCTATTCCAGCTATTTCTGAAAATTTTGCATTATCATAAATAAGTTAGAATGTGCTATTCCAGCTATTCTATCATTAGTTTAAGATGATTCCTTGGGCTGATAGAACTCCGTTGTATGTATGAATAATATTTATAGCACATGAATTTATTCTCTGTATATGGTTTGTATATAAATTGAAATCAGTCAATAGTGCATTAATGCATAGTGGATATAAAAAAAAAGTGCATAGTGGATATAAAAAAAAGGTGCATAGTGGATATTATATCATATAAAATTTCAATACTTTAATTTGTTTATTTTGAATTTTTATATATATCTTTTAAAAAAGAGATATAGTGATTTATGATCAAACCAAATGTTAAGATTTGACCACACATAGAACTAACTAGTGAATTGGTTTATGTTTCTTATATATCAGTTAAAATCTTATATCATTTCTGATATTTCTCACATATAGGTTTAGAAGTCATTAATTTTTTTAGGAATACCTCTTAAAAAATGGTTATTCCATTTGAAATTTTCCTTAATCTTCTGATATCCTGAATCTTTAAAATTTTCCTATGACCTAATACATATAATTTGACCTAATACATTTAATTTTTGTTGAATTCTCTGTTAATTCCATTACTTCCTTAACTTTTTTCTTTGGTTTCTTGCTTGCTTTCTATTTGCTAAATAATCGTGTTAGTGATTGCTAGCAAAACAACCAAATCATTTCATCTTAGCTAGATTTTACTAATGGAAATCCATTGCATGCACTTTTGCAGCACGATAACTATACATTTACTGGATAATAGATCGAAAATAAAACATTATCATATCATATTGCTTACACTATGCGATATGGCAGACTGTTCGTTTCAATGACAGTATTCATGAGTGAGTTGGACACACTGGTTGTTGTTTTGGTCATTAAGCGAACGCATTTGGACGTACAGCCACCAACCACTTGTTGATCTTATTCGGCACTAGGTATCTCATTTCTAGTTATGTGTTGGGAATAATTTATTCCTTAGTCCAAGCCCAATAAAAGCAAGAAGCCCATAGTGTTAGGGTTAAAGAGTGTATGCAGAAAATGCATGAACCATGCAGTCCGCAAATTATGCTTACTACCGTAAACCTAGTCCATAAAGGATAAAGGAAAATATTTAGAGATAAAGATGAAGAAGATACGGTTCCGATACCATGGGGATTAGGAGACTTCTTTATAAATGGAAGATAAGAAAACCCTAAGAGGGACATCCAGAAAACGAGGGCAAGAACAGAGGGAAACTTTAGCAGACTAGAGCTTAAGAAATCTTAGCATTAGCCTGTTCATATTCTCTGTGATTGCAAACAATCTCTTTCGAATAAAGATTCTTTAACCGTCTTTGATCCTCCGCGTTTTCCGTAGGCTTGTCAAACGGATCGCTTATTTTTACCCAAACAGTTTGGCGCTAGAAGGAGGGCATAAGCAACACTACGTGAGACATGACGAGCGGAGGAGACAACAGTGGTATCGATCTTGCTGCTCAATTAGAAGCACTCACCGCCCAGCGGAAGCAGAATCAAGAGAGGCTAGCTATGCTCGAAGCAGAGAACACCTCCTTAAGAGAAGCAAACACTTCTTTGACAGAAGCGAACGCTTCTTTACAAACTAACGTCCCCCTAAGAAGTGATGGAAACATGGATAATGATTCTCTTGCTAGGTTCCGCACGCATGTCACGCCAATGTGAACAACGGAGGATACTCCGATTTTTACGGACAACCGATCAATGCCGCATCACGAACGTGGTATACCAGGAGCATGTACAGGCGGAACAACACATGTTACCCCATCCTTGGTTACATCCTTCGATCGAGAGGTAGGCCGTTCAGCAGAAGGTTCCTATCTGAATGCCATGTTCTCCAAACGCTTTGAAGCGATGGAAGCTTTGTTGGCACGTCTCCCCGGAGTGGCTCCCCCTATTACAAAGAGCGCTCCCAATTGCTATGCGGATACTCCGTTCACAAATGCAATCACACTCGTAGAGATGCCAAAGAAGTTCACTTTCCCCACAATGCAGATGTATGACGGGACTTCCGATCCTGATAATCATATAGCACAGTACAAGCAGCGAATGTTCACAACAACGGTTGCAAAAGAGTATCGCGAAGCTACAATGTGCAAGGGATTTGGTTCAAGCCTCACAGGATCAGCCCTTCAATGGTTTACGAACCTGTCCAACGCTTCGATAGATTCATTTGCAACACTCACAGATCGTTTCGTTGAGCAATTCGCAAGCAGCAGGAATCTGGAAAAGACAGCTGATGACCTCTACGAGGTCATACAGAAGAAAGGAGAGTCGCTACGTAGTTACGTAGGACGCTTCAACAAAGAAAAAGTGTCCATACCGGGCTGTGTTACATCTACCGCAATCTCAGCATTTAAAAGAGGTTTGCTTCCTGACGGTTACCTATACAAGGAGCTGACGAAATATCAGTGCAGAACAATGGAGGATGTACTCTCCAGAGCGTAGGCACAAATCAAATGGGAAGAAGAGTCTGCCTACCATTATCGACGTTCCCCACGATATGACTCACGAGTGGTAAGGAATGAAAAAACAACTAGAGACGACAAACCATACCGAAGACCAAGCGAGGAACGCTCAATGTCGACATTGACAGACATTAGTGACCTTTCGATCTCTCATGCAGAGTTGATCGGTGTGTTATAAGAGATGGGTGGAATGGTAAGATGGCCTCAAAAGATGAGAACGCCATACGAGAAATGCGATAGCTCAAAGTGGTGTGAATTTCACAACGACCATGGTCACATAACTG
>OVAY01002720.1:0-15518 GCA_900406395.1 Kernera saxatilis | reverse complement strand
TAAAACTACTGTCAGTGTTACCAAATATTAATATCAGTAATACCAAATATTACTCAGTGTTACCACTTTAATCAGTAATACCAAATTTTTCTCGTTTGTAAAACTACTCTTAGTAATACCAAATATTTCTCAGCGTTACCACCTTATTCAGTAATACCAAATTTTCTCGTTTGTAAAATTACTCTCAGTATTACCAAATGTTTCACAGTTCTCCTATATCTGCACTTTGGTGAGTTCGCATCTACATACAATTCACCATTATTCAACCACTACAATCCATTAATTACCAATGCAATGTCATACTCACGTCCTACTTCACCCAGAAAAGATGGTTACCACCAATTAATTAACATCAACAATTGTTTCGAGCCATTTACCCAATCAAAATAAAATTCTCACATTGCCAATCAAAATAAAATCCCCAAATCATATGTTTCTAGGGCATAATAAACTACCAGAAACAAGCTAAAAATCACTCATCCCTTAATGACGAAGCTTCAGCTTTAATAGAGCATCCAAGGAGCTTCAATGGAGTTTCAAAATAGTTTCAATGGCACAATGCGAGGAGCTCGGGCGAATGGCCGCGAAGGGATGAGGGAAATCGGGGTGAGGAAATCTGATTCGTGGCTTCTGATTGGTCTAATTTAGAAGCTTCTCATTGGTCCAAAATTCTAATTTTATTCTTTATTTTTGTTGGTTTCATTAAGGGCAAAATTGATATTTCCATTTAGTGAGGAATACTCTAGATTAAAAAAAGTACTCTAGATTATTTTGCTTCATGGAAGAGGTTTTGAGCCATTTACCCAAGATATGGCGGTGACACTGGACCTTTCTTGGACACGATGATTTTCTTTTGATCTTGCTATTGGGCCTATGAAATAAAATTTATTCGGCCCAAGTTTTCATCGTAAACATGTAATCTTTTCAGTTTTTTTTTTTTTGAATCCATAAAGATAACTCACACAGTTATTTAAATATTTTTGAATGATTGTGAGTCACACTAGTTAGATTAGATGAGATGATAAAATTTGGAGATAAATAAATAAATTACAATAACGTTATTTAAATATTTTTGAATGATTGTGTTTTTTTATTTAACTGTTGTACGAAGCATGATTTTTTTTTTTCATAACATATTACTTTTTAGTACAGAGACGTCTAATTTATTAAAGGACGAGAGAGCCGAATTCAAGAAAATAATTTTTAAATAAGTAGTTATTTGGAAAAGAAAATAAATTTAAAAACACTGCAAAAGTTAGTTAGCCTTAAGACCAGCGCAAAAGAAAACTCTTTACTCCATTAATAGTAAATTCCATTTCTTATATAAGCATAATTGCAAGAGAAAAACATAACAAAAAGAACAAAAGTAGGTCGATTAATATATTTTGTAATTTGTTTCAGACAAGAGAGAGATAAAGAAAGAGAAAGCGTGTTGATCCATGGCTGCAACTAGAGAATTTATCATCTGTTGCCTCTTAACATTCCTCTTATGCACTTTCTTCATGAGAGTCGAGTCTGGTGCTGCTGACGTCAGCAAAGGAGGATGCGGCGGCGAGGGCAGTCTCCGGGACGATAATGAGCGGTGTGTGGAGGAGGTCAAAGAGGACGACGACGATGACGTGGATGATGTTTACAAAGTGATTAACAAGATGAGGATATATGCTTGATCATGGTTCATCCTTTAAATCATTATTATATATAGGGCTATATTTTATCCTTTTTTCGTTTTGATTTTCATTTTCTCAACTTTGTTTCTCGTAATTTTTAATTTTTAATTTGGGTGTCGATTTCTTCTGTATTTGTCTTAATTTAAGTTTTCTTCCTTTTTTTCCCCTTAATGAGAGAGACTTTGATTCGAAGAAGGTATAAGCTGTTGCCTTAAATATCTATTTTTCTTCTAATTTTACTCGATAATGAGTAATGACGTACATGATCACAAATACAAATCCGTGATTGTTATGATGCGATAATAATGGATGATATTTGATCCCACTCTCTTTTGGCGCCATATTGTCTATGTCGAAAAATCCTAGGATTTATAATCATCACGTTTTTTTTGCCGTGTTGTATATTGAGATATATACTTTACCTTTTGTTTATAGGAAACTAGGTATGTTTGCTTTTCTCATAATAAACACAACTTAAAACTTTATACCTTTATCTACATCTACTGATCTACATGCATGATACCAGAACAGAACCGATCAAACTCTAACCTTCTAGTTTTTTTTCCGCAGAAAAACTACACACCTCGGCCATTTTTCTACTCTTGTCTAAACCGAGCCTCTCGGGCTTCGATCTCTTTCTCTACTATACTTATTTTTTTTTTCTGATAGATTTCTCACTAATCCTAAAACGCCGGTCTCTTCTGCAAAAACTAGGGATGATATCATGTTATATGCGTCGCACACACTTACCTCTTATATGAATAACATTAATCAACAATAAAAAAATATACATTTATATGAACTTATTGCATACAAACTATAAAGCCATAAATCACAAATGGTTGGTATAGCTGTACAATATTTTTATGCTAAGTTAGCCGATATTAGCTTACAAAACTAATATCCACTAGCTACTGCTTAAAACAAAAAAAAAATTCTCAAAACATAGTTAAAAATTAGAAATATGTATTTTATAGTTCTACGATATTAATTCTTATTCGTGTAACAAAATGTTTTATTTGCCAGATAAAAAATGATAATCTCATAATCTCAACCACCACGGCATCTTTGGCCAGGCTCACAACCCGGTTTATATGGGTTAGCCGGATCCATCTTGCAATTTTGTGGGGCCTCAGGCGAACAAGCTTTGCTTTCATCTTTATCCATAGCTCCACTCCCTATGCTTCTGGCTTCTGTTGTGCTCATGACAATACATATAATGACCATAAGAGCCAGTGATAGCACAATTGTTTTCTTGGATATAACCATCTTTTTTTTCTGGATAATTTTTACTTTTTTTTCTAACGAACATTCGTGTGGTTATATAGTGTGGTTTTCTTTCTTTCTTTTTTGGCTAAGTAAAGAATGTTTCTGATGGGTTTGATTAGCCGTAACCTTTGGACATTTTGTTGGTTTTGCGCATTGTTTGGTGAACCATAGTAATTAATTTGCGTAAAAATAGTGAAAGCATCTTTGCCGAATTATAAATTAATATATTTCTAATACTACTAAAAGAGTATATTAAGGAAGTTAATGTTACAGATTATGACACAGTTATATGTTTTCACATCACTTTTTGCAGTTATTTTTTTCTAAAATATAACTAGTTTTTAACCACTTATTCATAAACTAATAAATTTCGAAACTAAAATTCCCTTTTTTCTCACTTGGGGGTGACTTTACACCTTTCTTTTACTCTCATAAAAAGGGCATTGATCTTTGGTCTAGGCTAAAAGCATAGGAATGTTGCATTGTTCGTCTCTACGCATATATCTCGCCATTTTGAAAATTGACCGCCATTGTTGTTAGATTCTCGATAACGTGGGAATAAACAGAGTGCTTGTGGAAGCCAAAAAAAAAGAAAAAAAATTACAAATAGAAATAAAGAAGAGTGCTTGTGGAATATAGGGACCGGAGGATATGGTTCGTTTTAGATATGATCGAATCTACTCCTTCGAATCCTTTAGGTTGATTTGTCTAGACTGGCCCAAATTAAGGTGGTAGAACCACAAACTAAGCATAATTAGAGATGGAACGCAGTGAGAGATGTAACAGAACTAATAATATTATTAGATGTCGTCCTACGTTGTTCGAGGATATAATAAATTTTTAAAAATATGAAAGAAGTTTCATACTACGATTTAAATAGTTTTATTAAATTGTTTCTCAATACATTTGTTCAAAGTCAATTGGATAAATTTTTATTAAATTATTTCTCAATACATTTGTTCAAAATTATTCAGATAAGTTTTTGCTAGCCCATGTTTCACTCCAAAGTAGGGCTAGCTAATCTCTAGCTAGTTTTTTAATCTGAAAAACCGGTTCTAGGATTTGATTGCTTATAATGTAGATGAATTATTGTAGAAAATCAACAGTATTTAAAGACTTAAAATAATTGCTTGAGGAAAACAAAACAACACATGAACAAACAAAAGTAACATGGCTGTAAGAGCAATGAGTTTTTTTGTATGAGACTTACCTTGTACAATATTCCTCAGAGCCTAATTAGTGATAAAAAAATGATAGAAATGTTCTAAAATCTGTAAAGACAAAATTCTATAACTGGTTCGGTTTAGACGCAAATTAAAGCCCCTTCATTGTCTTTGTCTAGGAATTTGCCTATATATACACACATGACGCACCCCTTTCTTCTCACTCCAATACAAACTTAAAAGAAAAAAAAAACCTAGCTAACTAGTGTATTTAAGACGACCACCATCATCAAGATGGGTCTAACGTCACTTGAAGGTTTGTTTTACTAATATATATATATATCATATCCATGCAACATATAAGTGTAATTTCTTTTAAAAAAAACATATAAGTGTAATTTAATTTCTGTCTTGCTCATCTGCATATATCATTCAATGTAGACGCTATAAAAGGGCAGCTACAGAAACACAGCAACGCTCACTTCACGTTGGTTGATGGAATGTCTAAGCTAATGACGACTAACCAAGTTACTAGGTGTCAGTCATCGGATTTCCAGGTTTCTGGTGTGAAATGGTGAGTCATTTGATCTGGTTCCCCAACATGCACGGCTTCTGCAATTTAATTGAACCTAATGCATGTGTTTGTGTTCTTGTTAGGAATTTGTTTATCTACTCAAATGGTGCAGAGGGCTATCTATATTTTTATCTGATACCCCCAGATAAAAAGTCTCTGGGTTCTAATTGGGAAGTCAAATGGAAACTCAGCTTAGTCTCTCTGAGTGGAGTTGATATGATAAGCGAGGGTATGTTTTGCGTATATATATATGGAAACTCAGCTAAGCGAGCGTATGTTTTGCATGTATATATATATGGAAATTTTGCAGATTTGGGTGATTTTGAGACTGATCGGATATATGTTGTATTATCATCAGCCCTTTCGTGGTGTTACGAAGCAGGACAACCAGTAACAGGGAGAAACAACATCATATATTACACGGTGTTGAATCCGAAATATCTTGTGAAAGACCAAGCGGCTTTCGGTGCCGAGATAATCGATGTGAAACCAAAATTATCTGTTATAACCAGTATCCATCGAACCATGGGGACAGCGGAACGGCTTAAACTGATGGAGGTGCCTCGGAAAAACTCAAGATTCACCTGGAAGATCACCCAGTTTTCCTCCTTCGATGGTGAACATCATTCGTCGTACGAGTTCACTGTTGGACAACGGAGATGGTATGTTTTGAATTTGGTTGATGAAGTGACTCAGTTATCTAAACCTTATATATAGTTAATATGTATAATGCAAATAAATATACAATAGTACGTACTGTAGGGATAATATAAGAGTTTACGAAATGAATTAACGTTTCACATTGAAATAAACAAAACAATGCCAAAAGTAATTTTAAGTACATGTGTTATATGAATTATGAAATCTAGCTGTTTTCCATTTCAACCAGGAAACTATTGATGTACCCAAAAGGAACCTTAAATGGGAAAGGAAATTCCTTGTCTTTGTTTTTGACGGCGACCGACTACGTGACAAATGGTCCCAAGGCAGCAACATTGGCCGTCTTTAAACTGCGAGTGTTGGACCAACTCAAACGCAATCACTATGAAACTAGTATATATATATATATACTTCATTTCTCCCTTTTTCATTATGTTTATGCATATATAAGCCGTTTGCTGATTAATTTTCAATCTCTACTTGTTTGATAAAGGACACGAAATTTTGTTTTCCAATGATCCGGATCAATTTAGTAATTCCTGGGGCGCAAACAAGTTTTTGCCGCTGGGGGAACTCTACAACGCTTCGAGGGGACTTCTGGTGAACGATGAGATATACATCGGTGTTGAGTTCTTATTCGTCTCCACTTCTGAGAATCTCTGAGAGTCAATGGATTCGACCAAGACCACAAGAATCAATTGCTCGATCCTGAGGAGCTTATCTACCTACATAAGTATTATTTTATATTTTGCATATCGTGTGTGTTTATACTAAAAATAATAATAAAAAAGTGACGGATCAAATCGGCTGATTATATCATTCAACCGAGTCCGTTGCTACGTACGTATTCTCTTATGGATTAAGCTGCTTGTGTACGCGTACCTTTCTTGTTTGTGATAATAACGATATATATATTACTGTGTATTGTTTAGAAAAAAAAAAAAAAAAATATATATATATATATATATATATTACTGTGTATATACAGTCTATATTGCACATTTATCTACGTACATATAAAATCTCCTTATTACTATCATTATCCGATAATATATTGTTGTTAGATTCTCGATAATATATAGGGATAATTACACCAAATAGCACATAAAAGTAATGAAATGACTCTAACAGCACATCCAAAATCCATGTAACTAAAATAGCACATAAAGTTTGCAAAAGACATTTGACCCTTTTATCTTTCATGTAATTACTTTACATGCCATTTAGAATTAAAAAAACATGTAAAAAAATCTCTTTTTTTCCTCTAATTTGTCTTCCGAACTTCTTCTTCTTCTCTCTGACCAAAAAAAAATTCTTCTTCTCTGACCCCTTCTTTTTCTCTCGTCAAAACCTAATTCCGCCGTCGTTTCTTTTTCTCAGCTTTCTGTTCATCTCGCCGGAGTTTTTGACCGGCGTCTGCCGACTCCTTCAGCGCTGATGCGGATCTCTCCATTTTTGGTCCTTGTTTCTAGTTTTTTCTTTTGCTCCAGGGATGCNTCTCTCCCTTTTTGGTCCTTGTTTCTAGTTTTTTCTTTTGCTCGAGGGATGTATTCAAATATAGATTTGACTTAGGGGTTTTATATTTTCCGTTTTGGCTCTTGTGGATCTCAGATCTGGGGACCCTAGTTTTGTCCTTGTCGAATTGGGAGTCAGTGATGGTGTGTTGGGATCTGCATTTGCGGTGGTTTGGTTTCGGCCCGGCATTGGTTTCCGCGTTGGCTTTCCTTCGTTGTTGAGATGTGGGAGTTGCGTTGTTGACCAGTTTTTGTTGTCTCTGTCCGTTTAACTAAAGTCACAATATTCAAGCCGAACTCAAAAGGCTCGAACATAAAGGCTGAATCTAGACTCTTAGAGGTACGTTTTCTTTTTGTCTATACTTGGCATTTTTTTCGGCTGATTATCTGTCAAGGCTTTACTTTGTTTATTGTTTTATTCAGCTTTGAAAGTGTTATATATGTCTGATTTTATCATATTGGACCAGTCTTTTGTTTTCTCTATTACTTCCAATGGCTTTTTTTTGGAGAGACTAGGGTAAATCCGAGTGTTGGGTTGAGATTTTGATATTGGATCAGTCTTTTTGTTCTGATATTGGTGTCTTCTTCTGTTTATTCATATTTCGGTTCACGTTTTGGAAACATTGACGGACGACGACGATTGGTGGCGTAATTCAAGTGAGTAAATTTAGTTTTGAAGTTGACTTTGGTTGGGTTTGTTGAAAACACACAAAACATAATGAAACCTTAAATTATATTTTGCAGATTTGGAGATGTAAGTGAAAGAAGTGGAAAACTGGGTTGTTCCCGTGAAGAAAGAGATATAGAAGGTCTTAGATAGTGGACATGCAACCTTGTTATGGAATATAATTTTCATGCTATTTACTTTGTTGAGCCGTATGTGGTGAATGTTATGTATTTTTGGTGGCAGCTGGTGTAACTGGTGAAACTCGGTTCAAAAAATGTTATGGCAGAGTTATTTAAACAGGTTGATGCAATGTTACGGGAGAGTTATGCAAGCATTACGTTAGATTTGTCATTTGAAAATAATGGAATGGCAGAGTTATTTAAATTTAATGATTGACTTACATTCAATTACGGTAGACTTACATTCATATACTGATAGAGATATTATTGAGTGCATATTTTAAACAAATACTAAACTATAATCTTGATGATGACCTACATTATCACATAAATTAAGCATTTGTGTCAAAGCAAAAGTGAAAAAACTCGAGTCAATTTGCATTTGGTCAATACCACTTTGATATGGCCAAAACAATACAAGTACACCAAAAAAATCGCCATACTAAGTAACGCCTTCCAATATGACTTACATAATCCCATAACTTATGAGTTTGTATCGAGGTAAAAGTGAAAAAACTCGGGCCAATTAGCATTTGGTCGAGACCACTACATTCGTGTAGTGACAGAGTTATTTAACAATTACGGTAGACGTACATTCGTGTACTGGTAGAGTTATTATTGAGTGCATATTTTAAACGGTCAAACTAAGCTACGATCTCAAAGATGACCTACATTATCCCATAAATTAAACATTTGTGTCGAGGCAAAAATGAAAAAACTCGGGCCAATTTACTTGGTCGAGACCACTTTGATATGACAAAAAAATATAAGTACACCAAACAAATCGTCATACTAAGTGACACCTCAAAGATGACCTACATAATCCCATAATTTAAGTGTTTGTGTCGAGAAAAAAAAGTAAAAAATTCGAGCCAATTTTGTTGTGGTCCATAACACTTTCAAATATACCAAATTGCATAAAACACCTAAAAAATCGTCAATATAAGCTCCGACCTTGATGACATCCTTCATAATACTATATATTAAGTGTTTGTGTCGAGGAAAAAAGTAAAAAATTCGATCCAATTTTGTCGTGGTCCATAGAGTTAAATGTGTGTGTTGGTAGAGTTATACTGCTTAGTGATAGAGTTTTCAACCTATCAAAATCTCTTTAAGTGATAGGTCAAAACTTTTTCTTTTTTTTTAAATCGATACATAACTCTACCGTATACTTATTATCTCTACAACCACTATATTATTAACTCTATTAATCTTTTGCCATTTTAGTTAGACATAAGTTTACCACAACAGAGACGTTGTTAGTCTGTCATAATGTCATAAAAACATGATATTCTCAAAACTCTATCGTCAAGTCAAATAAGTCTACTTCCATGTAAACCTTCTTTTATAACGTCATTTTCCAAATATATCTATCGTTATGTCCAATAAATCTACCATCCATAACTAAATATGTCGGTATATACCATAACTCTACCGTTGACTTATATATGCTTCACAGTAACTCTATCAATCTTTTTATATATCTGTTGCTGTATACGATAACTCTGACGGATAAATCTATTGCTCCAAATAAGTCTATGACGATTCATTATGTCTACCACCTATACACCAAAATCTATCAATCAAATCTATCATTGACTATAAGTCTATCAGAAAATTATTTGTCTACTATCACATCCAATAAATTTATCAACTAAGTCTGTCGACTTTCTGTATCTCTACTACATAAGTCTATGGCTAGTCTAACTCTATCACCATAGAACGATAGATTTATTTTCTTCTAACTTTTAGCCCGCCAAAAGCTGCCCTCATCTCCCGCCTTTTTCAGCCAACGTGTCACATGTTTTTTAATGGCAATTTTGTAAATTTTTTTTTCTTCAAACCCACTTAAGGGCAATTTGGATTTAAAAATTCTACTTTTCCTTCTCCTAAGTTTTGGTTCATTTTAGTCAAATATATTAAGGCTATTAGAGTAAAGTTCCCTAATATATATGGGAATTATCTTTGGTATAGAGTGGTTTTGGAATATATAATCCACCGGTCGGGACATATGGTTCCTAGCTATGGTGATGAATGGTATACAACTTTTTCACATTTTAGAAACATGATTGATTTCGTTACCTTTTATATTTAGAGTATTCATAAATTTTCACGGTTTTTATATTTTTGAAAATGATTCTGTAACATATTACGAGCGTGTTATAATACATCAAAACGTCATTTTTTTTTTGTCAACTCATCAAAACGTCATTATTCTACTAAATTGTTTTTTTTAGCGTTTTGTGATTATTCTGCAGAAACTTTATTCAATTCAGTTCTTTCCTCTATTCGATCATTCGACTATTTCGATATTATACTATTCAACTGACATATTAACCGATATTTAATTCAACGAAATGTTTCTGTTATATATTGGATATTCGACTATTTCGCTATTCTACTATTCATCTAACATACCGGTCTGGCCCCTAATTCGTTTTGCAGCATAGGAAATTGAATGGACTAACAGTCTAACACTCATACTTCTAGATCTAGATAAACCCATTTCTCCTCATCATTCCTAGACAAAACTAAGATCAACAAACTAAAAAGTCATGATACTGTATTTTTAACACGGGACGTCTCACAATTGCTAACTTTGAAGGTTTATTTACCTAATTATATGCATATAAGGGTGTGTGAGGTTTCTCATAGTTTAAAAACAAACATTACATCGTAGTCTTATTCATTATTAATATGTGCATACAAACATTCACAAACACACACATTTATATATAAGAAAAACATAGATATGATCATCTCAGATTTTATTCTTCTTATTCTGAACACACTATATACTATAAACTATATGATTAGCTGAGGCTTGCCTCTACTCAAAAAGAGTAGATTGATGATCATATCATACTTTCACCATTTGTTTCACATAACATCGCTCACGTATCTTATACGCTGATTCTGAGGATCTAATAACTCTTTGTCGAACAGCTTGGGAGCATATCCTTTCTCCCGATGGCCCTCGAAATAGCATTTATGGAGAGTCTCTTTCGAATCAAGAAACTCGCTTAGCCATTTTCCAGATGACCTCATGTATCGTTTCATGTTGTCATTGAAATCAACATAATAGAGCCCGAACCTGATTTTATACCCTTTCTCCCACTCGAAGTTGTCCATTAACGACCATATGAAGTAACCCTTCAACCTCACATTGTCCATCCTGCGAACCATCCATCAAACATTATTGCAACATATTTTTCGTTTGGACAAAACTCACTTAATTATAAAATTATTTAAATAAAAGTATTAGTTAGTGGTTTACGGATATATACCTGATGGATTTTCCCATGATTAAGATGTGACTCTTGATGAACTCTTTTCTCCCGTAATCGTTTGTTGCTTCCGTTACGCTCTTGGTTCCATCGTCTATCTCATCCATCCCTACCATTTAAATTTACCAAAAACCATACTAATTATCTTCAGACTAATTACTTACTCACACTCACACACACACACACAAACATATATTTTTAAACATATATAGTATTTGCATATTGTTAATTGGTTACCATTCTCCATAATGTAAATCTCTGGATCCATGTATTCATCTTTGATATGTTTCAAGAGCTTCATCAAACCCACTGGATATATCACTATCCCCATTGAAGTTGACTGCAAATTAAACAAGATATATAGGTTGTAAGTGGTAAATTGTATTGGCCAAAAAATGAAAATACAAAAAAATAAGCCAATACTCATTTGAAGTTAGTCGACAGATATGGCGGATCTGGTATGTTAAATCAATTTTGTTTTTGAAATTAAAAGTCATCCACATTTCTATATTGTACTTGAAATACTTTTTTAGCCAAATAAAAATCACTAGAGATAATTTAACTTGATTCTTGATAAATAGTGAAACTAAATTAACTATTATCTATGTTCATGTATAATGTATGTACATATGAAGGAAAAAAAAAGGAGGAATTGCCCGGAGTACCTTGAGATGTGGTGAATGGTTTTGCTCAACTACAAGAACCAAGAAGAAGCAAATCGGTTATTATTTTGCATATGAAATTAGGAAAACTAAGCGAACGGATCATCTCATTTGGAAATAAATTTCTTGAAAGCAATTAAGGTTTTGAGGTACGTACCTGTCCAGTTTACGCGTAAGTCGGCCCCATAACTAAGCTGCGATGAATTGAAATTGGCGAGAGGGGTAGAGAAAAATGCTCCATAGTAATTCAATCCGACGAAATCCAAAGATCCTCTTAGTTTCATAGATTCTTCTTCTGTAAATTTAGGCAATCGCCTCGAGACATCATCTTGTAGCATTTCCGTTGGATAATGTCCATATGTGAGAGGGCGAAGAAACCTGCTCATTCGTTGTTCACAAAGCAATCTCTGTCACATCTTATATATATATATATAACATCAAACATTATTTTAACTACTCATATTAAGACCGATCCCAACACGTAAATAAATAAAATACAAAATAGAAGAAACTCACCAGCCGAGTTGATACTCGAGTGATCGTCTTGCTGCCTCGACATCTTTACTCGAGTTTGGATCTTTAGGCTCGAACCAGTGAGATACCAACACTATTCCAATTTTCCCTCCAATCTCTTGGCACTATATTTGTAGCGTAACAAAGAAATAATCGAACAATTATGTCATATATTATTATAGACAAGATTCATATACAAGGTTTTATGACTTGGGGTTTAGGGTATATTGTATACATGGAAATTTCTAGGCACCGACCTTTTTGCATTTTCGGAATTCTTCAACAGCAGCAAGATGAGAAAGTATTTGGTTATGTCCAACTTCGTAAGGCTCTGTGGATGAATCTCCTGTGGGACATTTCAGGGTTTCCCATGGAGAGCATCGTCCTGGTGCTTTCTTACCTTTTGAATAACCGGCAACACTGTATACTGTTGGCTCGTTAAATGTCGCCCAATTCTTCACTCTATCTCCAAATCTCTCAAAGCAGAATTTTGCAAACTCCCGGAAATCCTCTCTACGTTAAATATTCACATTCATTTGTTAGCATCATATATATATTAATAGTTGGTTAAGAAATTCAAATAGTTTAACGTTGTTTTATAGTAGAAGATGAAATCCTGAAAATGGTCTTATATACAAGAAGCCTTACACGATCCTTTTGTCTAGAAAACCACCATACTCCATTTCTAGAGCAAGCGGAGATTCCCAGTGAAATAGAGTAATCGCGGGTTGAATTTCTGAAAATTATTTTTACAAATGGTTAAAAAAAAAATACTGTTACTAATATTGACAAGCTGGAGTTATTAGGTGAAAACAGTCAAGATTGATTATATACGAGATCTAAAGTTAAAAGATGTTTAACCATTGGCTAAAAGTTCATTTATAAGATCGTTGTAGAACTTCACGCCTTCCTCGTTTACACCTTTCTTAATGTTTCCATCTGAAAATTAATATGTATATACACACGAGTTAGAAGTTGTTATTAACCATTACGTCTTTGTAATATAGGTTTGGATTATAAATATTATGTTGTTTGGTTAATTTAATTGCAAGGGAAAATGAGATGGACTTACAAGGCAAGACTCTGGTCCATGAGATGGAAAATCTGAATCCATTCGTTTTCAACTCCTTCATTAATTTTATATCATCCTATAATATCACATCCCATGCAATTTTTCAATATATATGAAAATACAGTTACTTCGGTTTTACGGATTAATTGTATACACACAAAAATGTTAATAACTTACTTTATAAAAGCATTGTACCCATTATAAACAATGACGTACCTTGTAACGGGTATAGAAGTCGACTCCGAGATCTCCATCACCGCTTTGTTCAACCTTGTCTGAAAGATATATATCACAATAATGGTGAATTATTTCATTTTTTAGAATTTTTTTGGTAAAATAAATTATTTGGGATTTAAAACAAATTAAAATAGAGTAAAACGGATTAGATTAAGTTATAAAGTGAAGAGAAATTATTTTGGTTACATATGAGATAGTAAAATAGACGATATTGGCCATGTTAATTTGTTTTCCTGATTTTGTAGTTAGAGTCCGAATTTGTAATCACTTTATAAGTGATAGAAAAAAAAAAAGTAATTTATACCAGGAAACATGTGCGTAAATTCATCCCATGTTGTCAAGCCTCTCCCAGATCCCTTCTTAGCACCTTCAACCTAAAAGCCAAACAAATTCGTATGTAAGAGATTAGATTCTTTTATGTTATAATGTATGTAAATATAATGTGTATAATTTCATTTGTTTATTGACCTGATAGGCGGAAACGGATGTTCCAAAGATGAAGTCTTTGGGGAAATCGTGCTTGTGGATCTCAAACTCGGGTCCAATGATGGTGCCCAATTCATCATCTAGGTTGGCGTGCGGTCCAACGATGGTGCCCATGTCCATGTCCATGTCTTCGTCAACATGCGGTCCAATCACGATGCCAAGCTCGTCATCGAAGCTAGTGTGAGGTCCAATGACGGTACCGAGATCCTCATCACTTGGTTGAGGCCTAGCTTCGGCGTTGAAGTTAAGGGTACTCGTTAGGGCTAAGAACCCTATGAATAGAGTGAGAGTAGTAGTAGCCATTATATATATATGAGTTGTTTTCTTGTGAATCTTTTGTGTGTTTTGTTATGCTCTTCTACTTCCCAAGCAGTCTTGTATTTATAGAAGGGAAGCTTCAAGTCTTTATTAAGCTAAAGGGAATTCGTGATTTTACTTGTGTTACACTCATATTTTGTGGGACATCTAATTAGTTGGTTTGGCTATAGGATAAGTTATAGAACCGTTTTACTCATAATACGGTTTAATTAGTTTTAAAAAAAAGTAAAGAGGTGTTCTTTTGCCTACAAATATTTCCTGTATATAGAGCAATACAACATACGTCACCATTTCTGAAAACCAGAAATGAATTCGAATCGAACAAAAACAAAAACTAAAATCAAACTGCATTTTTAAACTTCTTAAGAAATAAATCTATTTTAAAAAAAATTAATTCGCAATCATACCAAACAGATTCGTACTAATTTCTTTTCTATCAATTTGGTTATCATTTTTCAAGTCCACCAATCTGAATCAAAATCTGGGTTTCAACGTCATTATCAGTCAATAAACTTAATAAAACTTGTTTTAATTTTTTTTTGCTAAATAAAATGTACATTTTCTTCATGAATCCAGTTTATGAATATCTTAAGTGTCACTGTTCAGTACACAGCACGAAATGCATTATAATGACTGTTAAAAGATTATTCTAATACCTTGCTTAAAACTTTAATATATATTTTTAATATTCCAATCGTCTTACTATCACACATCCGTCATTTTCATCTATTTGCTTTATTCACCACATTTTATTGTTATTTACGCAAAAATAAGAAGCGAACTGGACTTAATTAAGCTTGTCGAACCGAATTTTTTTTTTTTTTTTTTTTTTTTTGAAAACTATCGCTCAAGATGATTTTAAAGGTGGAAGTATTTTAATCAAGTGGTTAAAGTCATCCATAGCATTGTACATCAGAATTCGACTCCATCTTCTGCTAAAAATTGAGATATAGTTTATTATGCTCAATTGCCAAGAAAAAAATAATGTGATTTTAGAATCTGTGTATACTGTTACACTTACATGCCTTTCTCAAAGATTAAGCCGGAAAGCCTCTACAAACGGTTATATACGAGAAAATAAAATATTTTCCTTCTCCAATATACTAGTTGTTTCAGATTTTCATAGGCTTATATGATAATGGGGTTGATAGAGTTTGTAATAATTTAATTCAAATAATAAATAAAAAGGAAATCTAAAAGAGATTTTTAAAAATATCTTAAATTTTATCATAAATTTGAAGAATACCCTA